>JAQFVV010006419.1:627662-740182 GCA_028023455.1 Epiperipatus broadwayi
GATGGCGTTAGTTGACTTGGTCTATATCGTATCGTTGGGATTTAAAGTTACTCTTTTTGTTTTATATGCTTGAAATTTACTTAAAAAAAGCTTTGGAAGTACAAGGTAGGTGCTGTTCTTCAAATTACCTCCTTTGTTAAAAATGAGTGGTTCTAAGAAACATTTAAAACTCGACGCTCAATAGGAAAGAATCTTCGAATGTAAACAAAAAAAACAAACGTTAAAAGTGACTCTTTAATGCATTGTTCAAGCTCTGTCATTAATAGATCAAAAGCTTCAAGTATGCAAGATTTAACATAAACAGATAGTTTAAAACCGCTTTCTAAAGTTGAAAAATGTCTCTACTAAAAATTCAGAATATCAATAATAGAAAGAAAATGCTTTTCGTGACTTCTAATGCGAATTAAAATTGCCAAAAAAATAGAGGGATTCGTATGACTAGACAATATATATATATTTTTATGGATCTAAAAAAGCAGTTCTTCACAAGCCATATGAACATGACTTTTATCTCACATAGAACACGATACTCCAATGTAAAAAGATCAAGTCAAAATTAAATGATATGCATTCTTCTAATAAAGATTTATTGTAAGCAGCTATCTCAAAGGCATAATAATCTCTAAAGACGTTGCTAGTTGTTCTTTGTCTATGCCTTTGCAAACCTTAAACCATAAAATATTATAGTTTTAGTTGGTGATATTACCGCTACATCATCTGACTTGGAGTATAATATCAGGTCATATGAAACATTACTAGCTAAAGATAAATCTCAAGTAATGGATGTTGCTTTGCAGGCAAGAATTGTGTTCTAGCAGATGCAAACTCTGACAGAGTAAAAAACATTCATTTAGAAACTTCTGATTTAATTACTTCTGGTTCGCCTCTATCTTCTAGTAAACTATCCAATGTGTTTGCCTGCAGTATCACAATTTTCTATTGCTTCTAATGCCATTCAACATTCTATGAAGCAAATTTGAGATCTTTGCATTTGAATGATTTTCATTATCTGATACTCTTTTACATTGTTCTGAATCTAATTCTTTGAATGGAAATTTGCCTCTTTCAGATAAAAAAACTTCAGTTCAGAAACAGGATATTTCCTTTCCTACTTTGAAAGAAAATACAACACAAGTGTATAATATTCAGGTTTAAAAGAAAAGTTATGCTCATGTTCTTAATAATAATGTAGTCTCTGAACTTGCACAATCACAGTCAGACAAATTTACTTATTTAGATCTGAATGATGAAGAACAAATAATGTCAGATGTTACATCCATATTGAATTTCTCTAATCATAAAGATTTGGTTGATGAACATCAAAATATAAGTGTTCAATTTAATTCTAGGATACCAGTGGTTTTATTCAATTCTTTTTTTACACTTTTCTAATAGCAATACTTTGATTCTTACAACTACAGACAGTAATTGTCAGCTTTATAACTTCCCTATTGATGAATTTTTCCACTTGTTGAAGGATTTGAAGCTTGGTGATTCTATCCAGAGGCTATATCATCACCTAATAAACGTTACATCCTTATTGGAGTTTTCATAATGTCTTGGAGAAGAAAAAAGTTTAGAAGACAACAGCTTTTATTAAACCACGGATTTTTAGTTGTTATTGATATGGACAGGCCTAGGCTAGCTTTTGGTCTTGCAAGAAATTGTTATCCCAATTTTGGAGCTAAGGATCTTCAGAGGCAATGTTCTAATTTAGGTGAAATAACTCAATTTAAATATCTTACTGAGAAAAGAGTTGGTTTTTAGAGTTACCCAGCAACTTCGGCTGCTTTTACTAAAGTTAAATAAAGGTCTTGCTTTGATTGATATTCCATCTACTTTAGAGACTGATGAAGGTCCAATACATATCTCTATCAAAGGTTTTACAACCTCAATGTTTTGTATGTAAGGAGAGGACTCATCTTGTTAAAGATTGTCCAAAGGGGTTTTGCAATATTTGCAAGCTTAAGAAAACACGTACTCATAGATGTAGTCCTTAAGTTTTGCAAGATTTGCAAAAGCAGCATTTGAGTGAACATATTACTGCGCAGCAATCTGATGTTGCTCTTTCATCTCCACCACAAGTTTCTACTGTTTTAAGTAAGAAGGTCAGTGGGTCTGTTGTTTCTATTCCAACTGGCATTACTCATTCATCACTTGGCTCATCTCATACAGTTCAAAACGAGGACATGTTATTGAAGGAGAATAGGTTTAACATTCAATCTACTCTTGGTTGTTCATCTTTGCAAGATCAAGCACTTATAACTGATATTAGTTCTTCTAACAATAAAAGGAAGATTTATGATTCTGATACTGCATCCACTGTCTTGAAAACTAATGTGACTAGATGTTCAAAGAGCAGTTAGATCTTTTGCTGTCACCTTCTCCTCAAAATGATTCTATTTTTACTTTAAATAATGGCCCTTCATCTCCAATATCTCATACTTCTGATCCCAATTCACAAATTAATCTTATACCTGAATTCTTCACAGACGATTTGCATTAATATTTTATCATATATATATATATATTGTTCAAAATCATGAATTCAAAAAGTGTTCCTATCATGGTAAGGGGCTAAACATCAGGAATCTGGCTATTGTTCTTGAAGTCCCTTAAAAATCTTCAATGGAGCTGCTAAATTCTTTCCAGACCAATCATGCTACTAAAATCATGAAAATTCATTAAAATACTGTTCAAGTAATCAACTGAATGCATGCCTACATTTTTATCAACCCAGATATGCCCCGGAAGAAATGGGTAATATATTTCCATAATGAACCTTAAACTTTCTGGCCAGTTTCGAACTTTATTTTACATTTCCCTTAAGAGTTCTTTTCATTCGATAAATGTAATACTCAGTGAAACCTTTTTTATTTATGCTATTTTTAAAGTTATATAAATTCTCTTAATCTCTAGTCTTTAAACCTTCTTTTTTCTTACTTGGTGGTTCATTTATTATATTATATATATATATATATATCTGTGTGCTTTATTAATGTCATTTATTTTTAATTATATGCCAATAATCTTTCGACTTGATGAGCTCCTTTGTTCTATTTGCCTCACGCAAATAATATAATATTATTCCAATAGTAGTTCTTGCCCATTAGAACTAAATTTATAAGTTCTATCAATCATTGAGTCAAAAGAAATTATTCACAGATGATTTGCATTAATATTTTCTTATATATTATATATATATAATATATATATATATATATATATATATATATATTATGTTGCTTAATGTTATTGCTGTTAATGTTAGAGGTTTAAATTCTATTTCTAGAGTTTATGCTATAATGCATTGGCTTCAAAAATGCAATTTTCATATTGCATGCTTTGGAGAGACGAAACTACATAATCATTCCAGTTATCAAATTCGTGATTTAATGCAAAATTTTGGTTCATTTTGTTATGTTCCTAATATATCTGCTTTATCTGGTGTCACTTTGCTTGTAAGTAAGCATCTTGCTTTTAATGATATCAAAATCATGCATATGGATCATAATTTTTTGATGACCAATATTACATTTGGAAGTTTTACTCTGAATATCATTTATTTATATGTTAAGAGTGAGTTCTTTGCTCATTCTATATTTAATAAAATTAATTCTCTTTTGTCTTCAAATTCTTATCGAACTATATTTCTTGGTGATTTCAATATGTGTTACATGCATTTTAATAATAAATTTCTACATCTTTTTAATAGAGTATTTTTATCTGGTGAAGGATGTTTTCCTCTTAATGCATTTTCCTTTTATATCGTCGCACCACTTCTTTAATTGATCTTCTTTACTTTTCTCCTGAACTTCACCATGACATTTCAGCAAAGCTTCAGGTTGTTCCTTTCTCGGATCATTTGGCTATGCATGTTGCATTGTTGATTGATACTTCCTTTGTTGCTCAATCTCATAGTTCTCTTACAATAAGGCTCTTAAATAAATTAACAGCTTTTGCTTCAATTTTTTCGGAGGCATATATTCTTTTTAGAATAGTGGATATTCTTTCATTACCTGCCATATTGGCATGGTCTTCTTTTGTTGGTATTCTCAGTTCTATTATTATTTCTTATACTAGAAAGACAAACGGTCCAAAGTTTTTACTTAAGCAATTGGATGATATTTCATCCAAACTTTCTAATCTTTCTTCTTTTGATTCTACCATAGAAAATATTATGCAACTTAAAGTGCAGTATCATGATATACAGAAATCTCTTGCTCATTATGTGGCTATTAAACGGTCTAAAATTTTTCTTCAAAATCATCATAACTGGACACGAAGTTATATTAGATGGGCTTTAGGTGCTTATTCTAGACCTACTCCATTAATGATTGACACAGGAAATAAAGTATGTTCTGGCCCTATTATGTTGCTTGAACTATGTAATCATTTCAAAACTAAGCTTCAAATGTTGCCTTTTAGAATTGGTGACATCTGGAATGAATCTGAGCTTGATTCTTGTCATAATATAACTGAAACTATGATTATTCAAAAATTAAAGTCGTTTCCAGACAATATACATCCTGGGATTCATGGTATTCCCAGGTTTGTACTTCTTCATCTTTTATTTTTTACAGCTCCAATAGTTCGTAATATGGTTGATATTCTAGCTAATGATTTTGTAAATATTCCTGATCTCTATCCAGTAGCGATGGTTTCTTTTCTTAAGAAGAAATTAACTCCTTTTCCGTTATCTAATATTCGTCCTATTTCTATGACACCTCTTTTGATAAAGACTATTGAATCTATTGTTAAAGATCATATACAAAATAATATTTATCTTCATTTATCAAAATTTCAATTTGCAAAGAAGGGTCATTCAACAACTGAAGCTGTTCAGCTTTTTCTTCTTCTTATTGAGTATATTAGGCGTCATAATAAATCAAAACCTGTGGTCGTTCAATTGGACATCACATCAGCCTTTGATTGTGTTCTGCCTTCTGTTTTGTTTCAGACTCTTCGGGATTATCAGGTTCCTACTCCATATGTCCGTATTATAGCCAATCTTCTACGTAACAGGTCCATCTTTACTTCATTGGATGGTAAACTTGCAGATGGTTTTCATCCGCATCTCTCAGTGCCACAGGGATCTCCTCTTGCCACATTATGTTTTATTACATATTTAAATCTGTTACTTTTACAAATAGAATCTAAACTGCCTGGTATCTATGTTCCTGCTCTTAAACAGACTATTCATCATATTTCTTATGTTGATGATGTCTCTGTCTTTCTTCCTGATAAATCTTTTCTTCCGGCTTTGTTGCAAATATTGGACTCTTTTTCTAATAATCTTCATATTAATGTTACAAAATCCGCAATGTGGAAAATTAAATCTGGTTTATCAATTATTTCCACTTTCACAGCCAAGCCTCAGTCTTTCCTTGGTTTTCCAATAGTTTTATCTCGTTCAGTAATTACAAGGCAGATTCAAAATATTATTCTTGATAAAACAAAAAGTATAGTTGCATCGCTTGTTAATATAAATATTTCACTTATGGGTAAGGTTACACTCTTGAACTCTTTGATATATTCAAGGCTTATTTATTATTTACCAATTATTAGGCCAACAAAGTGTTTTGAGAGGGCTATAAATTTGCTTTGTTCAAAATTATTTTGGAAAAACAAGGTCGTAGCCATCAGTATTGCTAAAATTCAAATGCCAAAGCTTTTAAATGATCTAGGTTTGCACTCGGTCTCAACTCTATATCTTCAGAGATCTATATCTTTTCTTCATGTAACTTGTCTAAAGCTTGCTCAGTTATCCGTTTCTTTGGTTATTGATCCTACAGATACGCCACCTCCATTTTCAAGTTATTGGATTGCTGATTTATGGAAGTCAGTTATTAAGTCGATACCCTCGGTTCAAATTGCGCTTGATGGGAAATTGTCATTCTGGGATGTTTATAAATTAAAATTTCCACATTATACTCCTCTTTTGACTTCATTAGGTGTTTCAAATAAAGTTCTCTTGCGTAAAATGAAACTTCTTTTCATTGAAGCAAGACATGTTGATTTTGTACTTAAACTAAATTTAAATGCACTCCCAACAAGTTATTTTTTAGTGACCAGCAGAGGCTTCATTAGGATTTCGTCTCAGTGTCAGTTGTGTAGATTATATGATGAAACAATTCTCCATATTTTCTATATCTGTCCTGCTCTTAAGTCGATTAGGGACTTTATTGTTGCAAATGTCTCTCTGGATCTTGGGGATGCTCTTTCTGTTTCTAACACTCTTAAGAAGGGATCATTTGCAGCAATAAGATTATCTATTTTTATAACATTTTCTTTATGGTTGACACGTTGCAGGCTCATCTTTGGTCATTCTCAGGACTTGGCTCTAAGTGTCTTTATTAAGCTTCTTGATCAAGTCAAGCAGCGAGACTCTCTGCTTTCACCTGTGAGTCTACATGATGATACTTGGGTGAAAGTTTTATTTTCCTCTTAATCCTATTAAGATACCCTTTTCTCTACATTGACTTTTTCAAGTTTCATTTTGAATACTATGTAAATTTTTATAAAGTTTAACTGTATATTACTATGTTTAATAAATATATTTTAAAACAACAAAAGAAGTTATTACGTTTACTATCTTTTATAATTGGCTAGTAATAAATTATTAGCTCCATTTCCAATCTATGCCCCAGCTATTTTCTCATGTTTACCAATATGTATTTATTCATATATATAATGTTAAAATATTTTTGCAAAAGGGCCGATAGAGGAATCAACTAAATATACTCTAATTCAAATTTCAGTTAATTGCTATTTAGATTCAGGAGGGGCACAATGTTTGGGGCATAACTAATATAATTTTATAAATGCTTTGAAATAGTTTTACTTAAAAGCTCATTTGACTTTAATTCATTTCATCAAGTCATCATGTAGAGCATTCTATAATTGGGTTTTAGTTCTCAAACGGTGACTAGTAAGTCATCATCTTCAATGTTGCTGACACAGGGCAATCTTCCACTCCATTAGGCTGGTTGGTGGTAATATTTCTGTTATTTTAAATTATTGAGGAAGAAAGCACTTTCTCTCCTGTTCATATTAGTCAAAGGGCATAAGACTTGTCAGATGCAAGCCGCCATAGGACTTCGATTATCGACTAACTATCGTCTTTCAATTTCACTTTATAGCTCATAATTCGACAGCACCATTGTCTCTCTGTTCCGGTAAAGCCCGCTCTGATGCTTGTAATTTGTGATGAAGTGATTTAAATTAAAGTCCAACAAATTCTCAGTAAATAAGTTGTCCAATAAAGATTAAAGTTATGCCCTAAAATACGTATCTTGCTCTTCACGAATAGATTTGCGAATTTAAAATAAATATCACATTTTTTCGTATGAAATTAGAGTAATAATTTCCTTTACTAATGAATACCTTTATCTGCCTTTTATTTCTTGTTGGGGGCATAGACATAGACTTTCAAATATTGTGTAATATTCATTGGCATATAATAAGAACGGCCACTCTGATTATAATTATAAACTTTGTTTAAAGGCTAGAGGTGATTAATATAATCATTATTCATTATTCAAACAAAACAAACTATTATTATTAAATATTTTCTAAACACACTTGGTTTCTTAGTTCTTAATTTTTTTATAATTATTTTAATGTTAATACTCGCTGTCTGTTTTGGCAACCCGAACATATACATGTGATTCGACTTAAAAGTATTTTAAGTTAATTAATTATCTGATATTAGGGTCAGTTCAGGGGTCTCTAATCCTCACCAACCATTGACCTAGTTTCTTGGCGCATAGCACTGTGCTGTCAATTTAGATTTCTACTAATCTGAGATGTTGAGTTGGGTTTGAATTCAGTTTGGTTCAGCTGAGTTTGGATCCGACTTGTGTTCAGGGGTGCTATTTCAACTGGTCCAATACAAAGAAAACAACAAAAATATTAATCAACAAAGTGGTGGGCTGGTTATGTAACTTGTTTATAGTAAGTTTCTTTATACAATATTGCCATTTTAAGACTTTTTAAATTAATAAATCAATACTATTTTAGTTCCAGTTTTTGCTTGCAAATTGTAAATAATAAACACAATGCAAGAGTGAATTAAAGCCAGAGTGACAATTAGCAACATGATAATGTTCTGTACAATGTACAAAAATATCAACAAAACAATTAAACAATACAATCACCGAACAGCATCATATTTTTTTAAAATCATAATTTTCATATGATAAATTATATTTCATTAGAATAGGGATATAATTATTGTTGCACATATAAATCTTGAAAAATTAACATTAATAGAAATTTCTGAATAATAAATGAAATTAAGATAAAAAGGATTATGTGAATATTAATAGACTAGGATAAAAATTGTATCAAATTAAAATCTTAAAAATTGTTTAAATACCAACATGCAATTATAAATTTTTATAGTTTTCATTCACTAAAAATTCATTTTATATTTTTGAAACATCTTCTGGATTCCTTCCTACACAACATGTGAGTAATAAAATCGCGATCATTAGCTTTAATAATTAAATGAGCTAATCATGTGTAAAAACACAACTATAATAATGTACAAAAGTGTTTTACCTAAAACATGTGACAATTAATACATATAAATAAAATCTATTTGTATACTTTTCTTTATAACAGTTATTACATAATTTTTTGTTTTGTAGGAATGCTGGTTTTTGTTCTTTTTTCTGGGTTTATGGATAAATTTTATCATACGTTTTATTGAAGAATTTTACAATTCTAGAATCATCAGATGTTTTTTTTAAATACGATTATATGATTTTCATTTTACTTTATATTTACTTAATTATTTTAATGTTAAATAAATGTGATAAGGATTTTATGCAAATTTAAAGTGTTCATAAATAGAGTTAAATTTTCTTATGGAAGTGATTTTTATAAGTTTAATGCATCCAATGACTGTTCCACAAAAATCTGTACATCATATGACATGTAACACATGGTTATTGATGTTTAATTTTAAGTAATTTACTGCAAAACTATTAAATATGCCACAACTTTTTTAAAAATTAAATTGCAAGACAGGGTATTATGTGATATTGTGAACAATGTTTTAAACCAGTGGTGTGAAGCCTTTTTATACTTGTGATCTCCATACTCAGACTAAAATTTTATGTGATCCATTATATGTTGTTAACATCTTATTATAAGACTCCATGGTGCAACTAGCATAAATATATCATAAATATAGTTCCTTCCAACATAACACCTACATTTGAGGCAAAAGAAGATGCCTGGACATTTATCTCAGTGCATCAATAAAATATATGGAGAATCTCACTGAAAAACAACAACAATAAGTATCTAGTAATATGTGATTATAATCACTGGCAACATAAGTAATATCAACTCATGGACAATTGCAATACAGATGAGAAATTTACTTGCTCCAACTGACACAATAATAATAACTATAATAAATAATGCCTGACATACTAAGGATATTTTACAACTAGTAATAACCAATATAGAAACTTTACAAAAGGTGATTAAAGTTATAACCATAATTTTAAAACTAAAAAAAAAAAAGTAATGTCTGAACCAACAAATAAAATTAAAAGTCAATCGATTGAAATATAGATATAGATAATGACTAGCATATAAAATATTGGCACTAAGATATAATGCATACAAGTTTGGAATATTAAATATTTTTTTAACTTTAATAATTAGTGGACATAAATAAGTTCAATCAGATTGTGGAAGTAAGAATTAATAAACTAAGATAATTATTAAACAATAATATTATTTATAAATGTTAATTTTATAAATTTGTATGTTTGTTCAATTCCTATGTAATGAAATATACTTTATTACTTTTCAATTTAAATTGATAAACGACATTCATTATTTAATAATTTAATACACCGATATGCAAATGCGAATTAAATAAGAATAAAAAAAAATATATATTATATATACTCATAATTACATCACATTTGTGTAATTTAAACTATAAAATGGTTTTAATATAAATACACGAATGTATATAAAATTGACTATTAGCATTCTTAATATTCTTAACATTAAAAAAAAAGTTACAAATGAGTTTTTAAATGTTTCACTTGCATATACTTTATAAAACTACAATTAAATGTTTTTTTTAGGATACAATAGACAATAAAAAAAAAATTAAAGTTACCATTAATGTCCCATGCTTTTTAAAACAGTCAATTATTTCCAGCACTTTAAATATTTGTTAATCCTAAAACAGCTCGAAGAAAGGTTGCAATATGTACATATTAAATCAGTAGATTAGTTTCCAGTTGTTTCCATGACATTTGACTTATTAAGTTAACTATTATTTTAAATTAAAAAGATATTCCATAGGCATACTATGATTTATTCATCTTATTAAAAAAAAACAACTAATAGCTATTTTTATTTATTTATTGGTAACCGTCGGTTTACTTTAGATTCCATGTTTTACAAGGTTCCAATGGCGATATATATTGGCATATAGAGGAGGTGGAAAGCCCCACAATGATAATGCTTAATCAGCCAACCATTTTTAGTATTTATCCTTTATACTATAAGTTTTGTAATCAAATTTTGATTAATAATTTGTTTGGAAAATAACCGACAACAGTTATAACTTCTTTCTTTTTTAGTTAGTTAGTCAATAATCCTAGTTTTTTTTAAAAAGCTCACAATCTCTCACTCCATAAAATCCTGTCCTGATTTAAAGATCTCCAACAGTATTGTTTACCAATTTTAAATATTTTAATAACAAAACAAAACAAAAAAAAATTATATCGCAAAAATTAATTTTGACAGTCTATTAAATAAATAAATAGATAAATAACCATAACAATAATATAACATTTTAAAACAAAATACAATTAAATTAGAATTGGTAATTTAAATATTATAGCTAATGTCTATAATAAATACACACTTGTAATCATATACATATATATTGCCATCACAATTATCCATCTTAAAACAAAGTATATCATAATAAATAGATAAACCAGAACTAAATAACAATGACATTAACAACTCATCTATGAACCCTTAAGTAAAGCTATATCAAAGACATTTTTTAAAACTATACTAAAAACTTAAAAAAAAAAAAGGTTGGATTTTCTATCCTGAACAACATATATATAATGTCTGTTAATTAAAACAAAATTGTAATTACAATAAAAATAATAATAATAACGGTAACAAACTATTAAAAACAATCCTTAAATTCGCAGAAGTACTTTCGGTTAATTATTATTATTTTTATTGTAATTATATATATATATATAGTATATGTTATTCATTTACTTAGCACATCAACTTTTTTATAGCCACCTTAAATATTAACAAATTATAATAAAAAAATCTATAAATATTCCAATCAAAGGACAGAATCACTAATGGATCTATTAAATTCCTCAATTCTTCCACTAGTCATTAATTACATGGTTCATGGTTTATCCTTGTTCACATCTCCAAAAATCAGTGATTATTGAATTCAATTTCTAAAAGTAATAAGTGCATCAACCATGGATTATTTTAAAACAATTGATGAAACATGTAACAAAAATCAAATTCATACGGCATTACTGTAAATTTAAAAAATGTTTGGAATCTCACAAAAAGTTCGTTTTATGTTATAATTTTTCTTTTGCAGATATTTAGTTGAATTCTCTATTGTAAATTAATCAGCAAATTGCATATTTTAATTCATGATTAATGACACATGCTAACTCATTCACATTTTCAAAACATAACCTAAATAAAATGGTAGAATTTATGAGAGTATGATCCAAGATGAAGAGATTTGGATAGAGGCATCTACTTAAGAAAGTGCTGACAGAAAAAAATATTGCAAAAGATATAAAAGCAATAAATCAGTAGGCAATAACCACAAATAATTTAAAATATAGTAATACTATTAAATGTTGAATAGCACTTGAATTAGAAGGCTGTCTAGAACCCTGGAAAATAAAGCATGGTGAATCATAATTATATTAAAAAACATTTTCAGAACATGTTTTGTTATACAAGAGAATAAACAAACAAAAGTATAATTGGGAGTACTTTTTTTTTGTGTGTGTGTATATATATATATATATAATTAAAATTACAAATTTTAAATTTTTTTAAAAAGTTGTCTTATTAAATAATTTTTATTGAATTATTTTTTAATATATATATATAAAATTAAAATTACCCCAAATCCAAAATTCAACCAGACCAGCAAAAAATAATAATAAACACAACCAAAGGGTTCATTGATATGTTATTTTTTGCTTTAATTTATATATATTATAACACTACATTTTTAATATTTTAATTTAATTTATTTATTATATAATTTAGACCATCTAAATTATATACATACTGTTATTGAAGCACAGAAAAAATATACTCAATACTTTGCATGTTAATTATACTAATGGTCAGTCCAGATATTGTCTGTAAATACACAGACTGTGAACACCTTTCAAGACTGTTAAACCTGCTCTTTGGCTACTGAAAGCAAAACACCTCTCCCATGAATATGAATATGTTTAACCTACACAGAGTATTGAATCCAAATGCCCTTCAAAAAATTAACTGGAATATTAATGAAAAAAGTTTAAACATTTATAGTACTTGATTCCTCAGCTAGATCAATTATACATAAGAAACTTACCTCATTATCAATCTGATATTAAATGTTTAAAAGAAGACTATATATTTAGCAAAATTTGATACAAAAGGTTTCATAGAAAAGAGAATTTAGGCCAAATTAACAATTAAAACAACATTTATTTACATATGATTACTTATTAAATTATAACAATATAATTTGAATTATTTGAAAAAATATTTTAAAGTTTTAATTTAGTCTCAAGTAAGAAAAATACAAAATTTCTCAATTTTACCAAAGTTTTGTAAGGAATATATAAATATTACCCCCTTTGCTTTAGTCTGAAAATAGACTTTGATTCAGCCTTGCTTACATTTGATTTAGGTTTTGATTAAGGCTTTTCCTGTGGTCATCATCCCCTTTGCACATTTTTTTTGATAGAGCTTAGAGTTTCTAAAAAAGATTTTTAATGTCTTCATTTGTAGGACATGAGCTTATGAACAATATTCTTGTGTAGTAGTTTATAGCTTTTTTTCCTAGGATAGTGCATATATTCTTCATTTACCTGTCCAGAAACATTCATAAGCATGTGATGACAGATGTCTCAGCCATGGCAGGGTAGGTTTTTAGTCATATCTCAGGCTATTCATAATTCGTAGGTACTATATGATGAAAGAACAAATGAGCACCTCTTTTGTGAAGGTAGCAGGACATGATAGTGGCAACACATCTGCAGAGATTCCTATGTACTGTTTGAGCCACTAAACTAAAATTGCATAATGGTAGAAAACACAAAATTTACCAGGTAATATCAGTAAGACAGCAGCAAAACTAACAGGAGCAGAATAACTATGCTAATGAAAATTTACTAGCTTTTATACCCCTGATTAATCATTGTTTTGAGCATCACCCACACTACTCATTTTTCAATCTTTTTTAATTAATTAATCCTTTTTAAATTACAACACTACTTATCTAATCAGTAGGCTGGCTTAATGATTTTCGGTAAAAACAACTTAATCCCTTCTTTCTTGATTAGATAATAAATTTACAAAATTATTTGATATTTAATTAGATAATAATTCTACCAAAATTATTTTATATTTGATTAGATAATTTATACCAAAATTAATGTACATTTCCTTTCCTTTTAAAATTAATCAATTTTTAAGTTATTTTCTTTTTTAGTTTGTAGTTTTAAAGAAAAGATAAGCAATTTTTGCAGGTTTTATATAGCCAGTGATTACCTTTATTAGATTTTTTTAAAATAGAAAATCTAATTAAAACTTTTAAATTATCACTATAGTTTTGATTAAAGTTTTATTATTTTTCTCTCTTCTAACACATTTTTATATAAAAAGAAAGCTGTAGGGCATCCAAATTTAAACCCTACAAGATCAAGTTTTAAAAGCTTAAGGCAGAAAGAGAGTGGGACAACAGTTATATTCTTTAATTGTCTGTGTGTTGATAGAAAACTCAAAAAGAGTAATACACACATTTAACTATTCAATATTTAATTTTTTTTGTGTTAAAAAGTAAAGTAATAATGCATATGTATAGGCAGTGTGTGTGTAAGCTGTTTGAATTGTCCTTGTATATTTCAAATATTAAACTCTTTTCAAGGCTAACCTACATTTGCTAAATTCTAATGTTTTATTCTATTTCTATTTTGTTCTTTGTCTATGATTATAATTTGGGGCTTAAAAGTTGTAGTTTGGGGTTTGAAAATTGTAAGAGTTTAATGTAGATATTAAAATCATAATTTCTAAAAAGCATTTAGATTGTTTTATAGGACTGTTTTATAAATAATTTGAATGGGTGTGTGTGTACATTGCATACATAAACTACATTTTTATTTATTAAATATTGAAAGAAAAGAAGAAAATCTGTTAAATTATTTTTTTTTTACTCAACAATTTTGTATTATAAAGGTTGTTTTTCTGTTAAAACTTAGAGATGATGTGGGAAGTCTAAATTTAAAAGTGTTTCATCCAAAGATCAAAAGAAAGAAGCTCAAATCTGAGATGTTACATAGGTGTAAAAAGGGATTAAGACTATTTTTTCCATCAAACCAAAAGTTTGTTTAAAAATCAGGATAGTGAGATTTTTAGTACTATCCAGCTAAAAAAAACAATTTGGTTGAGAATAAGTTATACATCTAATTAAAAAAGGTGGTCAAAAGTGGAAAAAAAATCGGATATAAAAGCAGTCTGGAAAATCAGTGGTTATTATTGAGACTTTTAAAAAAATATTGAAACTAGAAAAGACAAGGATTTTTAATTCGACCTGATATCTTTTTTTTAAAATCATTTTTGAAGGTTAAAAATATAGGGAAGTCAGGCTATAAGAAAATATATATATTCTCATCTGGAGGATCCCAGGACCTGCCAGAACCAGCACATCATATAAAAAAAATAAAAAAAATGTCTTGTCTGAAATTATAATATTCTACACCGTCTTACTGACTGAGAGAAATAAGATGTTTTTAAATAGGAAGAAAAAAGAATTCACCTGCATTTGAAGGTGATCAAAAGAAAAATGATTTATCTACAGATAAACATTAAATCACCGAGTTCAATTAAATCCAGTAACTGAGTTTAAACCCAAGAAAAATTATAAATGTGAAAACAACTGCTGTACTTCATCCACTAAAAGGATCATGCTTGACAGGAAGAGAAGAAAAGTTAATATAATTATTTCCAAATTGTCCACTAAAGCCAATAACCTCAATAGAATCATCATCATCAAATAATTATACACCTCAAGAAAGTGATTGTTCCAAAGAAAAACAGAAGTGGTAGCTGCAAAAATATAGACCTTAAACAAGATAAATTTGACTAATTGAAAGTCGCTACAAAAAATAGAACTGGTAATATAAATTTTTCTTTATATATATTTTTTATAATATCAGAGACTTAGTAAAATTTTAGAAACAGAGTGGTATATTTTTGTTTAAAGAACTTTTAAAACAACCAAGATCAATTGACACCAAAAATTTCTTAATAACGATAAACATAAGCTTCATTAATGATTTTATATGTACTAAAATGATGATTGTCTATTAACCTAAAGTTATGAAATATTATTAATGTGTAACATATTTTTTTATTATTATTCTTATTATTTTGTTTTAAATAATATTTTTGTTATTATGGGAATAAAACATGCGCATACATAATAATATAATACTTGATGCATATGTGTAATTGGGTGTGAATGTAAAATAATAGTTAGAAATATTAGATTTTTGTTTTAGATTATTGTAAAGTCCAGCATTTCAGAGGGTAGAAGGGAATGGGGAGAAAAATAAGATATGGATCTAAAAGCAAAATCCTCCATTTTTATTAGAAATAAAGTACCAAAAAGGGATTCAAACCTGGTACATGTGAAAAGTTTATAAGATATAACTGTGTCTAGGTTCAGATAATCTAGTGGTGCCCTGCTAGATCATATTCATTTGTGATTTATTTAAATATGCACTTGACATCAATCCAAGAGATGGAAGTGAACAAAATCTACCATCTGTATACCTGAGAAGTTATTTTATTGAGTTACCAGTGTACTCACCTACGTGATGTTATTTCCTGAGCTATAGTAGTTTGTTGTTAATAATTTGTTTAATAGCTTATACTCAGCAAGTTGCATATTTTGATTCTTTTCTTTTTGATATAAAATAAAGCTACAATCCTTTTTTTTTTTTCGTTTATTAAGTTATAATATTTGAATTTTGGATATTTTAATATATCAAGGGATCTTTGATTAACTTTTATTTAGTTACTATATATATATATATATATATGTGTGTGTGTATGTATGTGTGTGTGTATTAGTGCATGTGTGAATTTGCTGTTAAATAAAAAAGAATAGTTGAATCAAAGATTCTTATTCTTTTGGAGACTTTAATGAAAACAAGCTAGGAAAATTCCTACTGCTGCAGTTGTTATTACTACATGGCAATTTATTTGGAAAGACAACATGGATGGATTGGTGACCAAGATGTATCAAACACTGTAAGAGTATTCTGGATTTTTACCTCTGAATTATGGTCTGACAATAAAATTTAATAGGTTTTTATAAATTTAAATGATAACATTAAACTCTCAATAATCTCAACCTGTAGTCAACCAACCTCCTTTAACAATAAAGGTGATTACACAGTTAAGTATGGTATGATATATTCTATAGACACTAAAGATTGCAATTTGACCAGGGAATATAAAATTAATAATGCAAAGAAGTTAAACAAACCTCATTAATCAGGTAAATATAACTTGTTCTCAAAGTAGGCTAATAAATATTCAATTATAACACATCATACTGTAAATAAAGGTGATACTACCTTTATTGTTAAAGAAGGTTGCTTTCTATACAGGTTGAGATTGTTGATAGCTTAAGGGTTGATTGTTATTATCTGATACATTTAATTAAAATATCAAATTGACTTTTTTAGAAGGCAGAATGAATGTATGTGTGAGTGATCTTTTAAAATAGATATTTACAATTATAACTAACAAAATTAAACTGGAGCTTTTATTTATAGGGGGCTATGAAAGAGTGAGTTTCAAGTTTCCAGACAATTTTTTATTTAGATATCTATAATGAAAATTACTTTCAAGTGAAGGATGATTGCATAAATTGGAAGAAGAACTGTATAATATTAAATAGAAAATTTTTAGTTAATGGGATGTTAAAACAAAGGGTGAAGAGCAATTGATTTAAAAACTGAACATGTCCTTTATTTACAAAAGCAGAAATATTAGAAATACATGTGGAAGTAAGTTATTATAAATAAAAGTATGAAAATATGACACCTAAGGCAGAATAATAAGATTAATTATTTAAACTACTGGAAGATATCAAATGAGAATGATTCAGGTTTATGCCTTAATAAGTTTTATTCTAATAAAAAGGTAGTGGATTTTTATTTGAATGTGCAAAATACTTTGAACTGACTAAACAACATTTAAAAATTTATTAGAGAAGCTGTTATAGTAGAATTAGTAAACAATTGAAAGATGTAAGTATTGTGGATAAATTTTTTTATGGTAATGGAATTGGAGGGAACGCAAACAATACGAAGTTCATTTTTTTGAGAAAAATATACAACAAAAACTGATTGCAATTGAACAACAAAATATGCATTCCAAAATGGTAATTTTGAATGTCAATACAGGATTAGTGAGATATAAGTGACAAAAAACTATTAAGCAAAACAGTATGAAAAGTTTCTATTCATAGCATTCAGAACTATTTAAATGAATTTAAATTAAAACTATCAAATCATCTTAACATTTTAACAGAAATTTGAAGATGATTCAGATAAGATGGAACTCACTAAGAAGATACCTGATATTTTATTAAGAACTGGAATTAATGTAGCTGGTATGAATTTCTACAAAAATAACAGAATCTATGAAGTAAAAAAAGGAATATGAAAAATTTGAAAAATGATTCATTAAGAAAAAAAGAATAATTATAATTTTGTAAAATGTTAAAAAAGTGTTATAATAATATAAAAAAATAAAATTAGTAATGTGAAAAAAAAGTTATAGAAGAGAATGGAAGTCAGTTTCTTGGCATAGAATGTAAAGAAACTTCAGCAATAAGAAAAGAAGAAATTATTACTAAAATGATAAATAACATTATGAAATGTAAGTGAAATTTTTTTTAAAAGAATTATATAATAATAAATAAGAAAACAAAATATCCCTTACAGATACTATATCTGAAACCATAACACATTATGTGATCACCATTTTCTATGCTTAAAAAAGCTATTAAAACAGTGAAAAAAATTCTATACAGTAGTGATACCTGGTGCAAGCCATAGTAATCAATGGATGCAAGTAGTTTTGTACATAAAATCCCTATCCAATCTCTACTGATCTAATATTACCAGATTAGTTTCTGGATTGTGGTTTTTATTAGTAAAAAGCTTTGGATTGGAGAGCACTGCTTCTAGATCTTAGGATCTAATGCAATCTTCCAACAGCTACCTTTTACCTTTTTAATTAATTATAAAGCAATGAGTCTAAAATAAAAAAACAGATAATGTTTTAATCCAAGCTTATTCACTTGTATAGTTATTTATATCAGATCCCAGTTCAGTATCTATATGTTTTAGTGTCTTTGGTTCTTTACTAACCATATTCACTATAATTCCATGAGTCGGAATGAAGTTAAACCACTAAATATCATATAATTACCATTTCTTATGCTTACATAAGCTGTAATGCCAGCCTGTGCAAGTCATAATAATCAATGGATGCAAGAAAGTTTGTGCATAAAATCACCATCTAGTGCCTATTTTAGATTAGTTTACAGTTTGGTGGTTTTCATCAGTGAGTAACTTTAGATCTGAGATCAATGTGCCTAAATCTCAGAATCTAAAGTGATCTTCAGCACCCACCTTTTCCCTTATTTAATAATTATAAAGCTATGAGTCCTTAATGAAAACAGATAATGTTTTCAATCCAAACTCATTTTCTTGTAAAGTCATATAGATTTGAACCCAGTTCAGTATCTATAGATTTTGGTGTCTTTGGATCATGGGATAATAATGAATATGGTAATCATGTTATAGTTATTAAAAACAAAGAAACCAAAACATAGATACTGAACTAGGTTCTGTTCTAAATGCCTATACAAGCAAATTTGAGCTTGCATTGAAAAACGCCACTTTTTATTTCGAACTAATAGATTTATAGTTAACTAAAAAAATAAAAAGTGGCTGTTGAAGGGTTGCATTAAATCCTAAAATCTAGATATAATGCTTTCTGTTCCAAGGCTACTCACTGGGGAATGCCACAAGCTAGAAATTAATATGAGCTTATTGGATGAATAGGCACTAGATAGGGATTTTATTCCCAAATCTTTTCATATCCATTGAATACAATGGCTTGCCTTCGGTGGCACTCACTGTTTTAATTACTACATCTTCTGACTTAGCAAGAAATTTAAATGAAAAGACAGGCAATCAAGTAAATCTATAAAGAATGAAAAAGTTTGATAAAATTGTTATATTTTAAAACAATTAAATGAAGAAATAAAATATATTTCCAACGCTATATTTCAAGTATCTAGATCAGCGTTTCCCAACCTTTTTTGGATCACGTACCACTTGGTAGTATATCATGCTAAATTGTACCACTTCGTAAAAATGATTGTATTTTGTGAAATTTGTTATTGCGAGGGTGTTATTTTATTCACATTATACATATTATAGGGATATTCATATCACATAATGAGACAAATTACATTGTAACATGCCTAAACGTCATGCTGGATTATAAACTCACTGAAATTATAAACTCACTGTAACATATATGTATGTGTTTGTTCAAAGTATCATATTTATCTACTATTTTGTCATATTTCATTTACTAATAAATGGTTTTAATAAAAACACAAAAGTATAAAAACCCAATTAATATATTTTTTTATCATAATCAAATGTTTTTATAAAATAAATTTAATGAGATCCTTGTGCTTGTTTCGAAGAACATAATTTTTTGAAATTTGGTTCAGAAGATGCAAGATATACCCTTAAGTCTACAGCTGCATTCGATCTGTTTCAATACTTTTTTTTAAAAAAAATATATGAAGAAAAAGCTCTTTCTACTAATTCCATACTAGTAAATGGTAATAATAATTTAAGAGCTTTCTCAGAAAACTGTTCATATTCTTTAATGTTTAACCAAAATTAATTAGATTGTGTCGATAATTCTATTAAATTTTCTTTCTCTTTTATTGATAATGATGTAGCTTTTTCTAAATTTTCTTCATAGAAGGGGTTTGAAATCCACTTATCATTTGTGTTTTCAGGTTTTGGAAAATATTCCATGAAAGACAATTTTAATCCTGTTAAATGTGCTATTATATTTTCTGTATATCTTGAGACAGACTAACCTTATTTTCAAACAAAAAAATATGTAGAGTTTCAAATTTTTCCGGTTGATTGTTTTCAATACACTGTTTCCAAAAATCTAATTTCTTAATCATACTTTCAATTTTATCATTAACATTAAAGATCGTTATCGAGTTATTCTGAAGTGTCAAATTTAAGTTCATTTATTTGCAAAAAATATCAGATAAATATGCAAGCACCTGAAGCCAATCAAAATCATACAATTTCGAAGAGAGATCAAAAGGATTGTCTTTAAAAAAAAACCTGTGCTTCTTGTCTAAGTTCGAATAAGCAGGTTATATGGGGATCAATAAATTTTAATAAACAAAGACGATACAATCACAAACAATAACCTGTCACTTGTAAGTCATGCGGTGAAGTGAATGAGAGTGCAGCACTATCACAACAGTGGCGGCGACATCTCAAGTTACTGGTGGCTAATGGCTAAATTTAAAAGTGCACTCCAAAAAAAAAAAAAAAACGATATCAATTGCTGGATTTTCGATCATCGACTGTACATATTAACAACTTTACTGTATAATATTATTCATTAAAATAATTTTTATGAATTATAGGAAAAAACGTTTCTATGATATGTTTATGATTTAATTTTTTATGCCCGCCATTATTAATTATTTTTCGTGTACCACCAACCAGCAACTCGCGTACCACCAGTGAGTGGTACGCGTACCACAGGTTGGGAAACGCTGATCTAGATAATAAATATATACAACATGATTGGAAGAATGCAGGATAATCTTGATGTTTAAGAAAGTTGATAAAGGAAATATTAATAATTACAGACAACTATAAATACTTTAGTCAAATAATTAATATAGAAGAAAGCATAATGAATAAAATTAATCACAAATATATCTATGTACTTGGAAAGGCAGATTTCTATGTACCTCTTTTATAAGTTTTTACTTATAAATTTGAGGCTGGGATATTTAACAGAAGGTCGATATTGATATTTCAGACCCATTAATAAAGTATATATATATATATCAGATATATTAATATATATATATATATATATCATCATTATCAACCATTATCAATCCACTGCAGGATGAAGGTCTCTCCAAGTTTAATCCATCTTCTCCGATCTTTAGCTTCTCTTCTACACATCACCCCTGCACACTTTCTTATTTCATTCATCCATCTCACATGTGGTCTCTTTCTGGGTCTTTTACAATCTCTTGGAATCCAGTTTAAAATTTCAATTGTCCATCTATTATCATCTCTTCTAACAATATGACCAGCCCAACTCCACTTCAATCTTTTAATTTTTTCAATGAGGTCAGTAACACCTGTTTGTTCTCTTACCCATACATTGCATTTACGATCTCTTCTTGTTACTCCCAAGATACATCTCTCCATACTTCTTTGAGTGGTCTGAAGTCTCTAAATTGCTCTTCTATTAAGTGTCCAAGTCTCAGATCCATAAGTAAGAACTGGTAAAACACATTTGTTAAAAACCTTCCTTTTCAAACACATAGGCATATTTCCTTTTAGTATCAAGTTATTTCTACCAAAAGCACTCCAACCAAGTTTAATTCTATGATTAATTTCCTCCATTATGTTTCCATCTGTATTAATAATCTGACCAAGGTATTTGTAACTGTTAACTTCTTCTAATTCATCATAATCAATCTTTATTTTCATATTTTGAGCAAATTGATTAAACATTACTTTAGTCTTTTTAACATTTATCTTTAGTCCTACTTTCCTACTTTCACCTGATAATTCCTGCAACATTTCCTGCAGATCTGAAGGATTATTTGCAAAAACAACTACATCATCTGCGAAATCTAAATGACTTAAATAATCACCATTTACTTTCACTCCTTTAGTTTCCCATTTTAATCCACAAAATACTTCATGCAGCACTGTTGTAAAAAGTTTTGGAGATATGGAGTCACCTTGTCTTACAACTTTCTCAATGTTGACTTTCCCAATGTCATTATGTAATCTAATTGTTGCTGTTGCATTTGTATAAATATTCTTTAAAATATGACAATAATATATATATATTGAACCGTATTCGAATATTGTGTATTCGAAACACCGGCCTCTTAGGCAGAGAAGAACATACTCGGAGAGTATGTATGCCCAAACAATAGCTATAAAGTATATAACTAACGTTACATTTCCAGGACATAAAACTTCTTCTCGACTGTTGAGTTCAACACCAAGTTCAAAGCACTTTTTTTGTTTGTGTATAAACACGGGCGCCAGCTGCTTATTCTAAAAGAATAGACAACACACTTTGAATAGTGGCAACTAACCCAATGCCTAAATCCATGACTAGCTCAGTTGTTTGTAATCACTAATAGATTATACTTAATTAGGGGTTAAAAGACTTGATAAAGAATTTGTTAAAAGAATTTATAAAAGAATTGTAAAAGAATTGCTAAAAAAAGAATTGACCGACAAATAAAGTTTAATTTTAAAGATAATTTATTAACTAACATTTATTTACTAAATTTAAACATTTTATAATTCTAATAAAACACATGCATATTTTAAATTAACATTTCTAAATAGTCTAAATATTCCTATAGATTCAATAACAGAACACTAATTTCATTAATAAATATTGGTAGAATGATCATGCACATATTAACTAATGCACACACATAATAATGATAATAAAGGACTACATAGCATTTGAAATTTAATCACACACATATCAATAGTTCATTTATGTATGATATCGAGTTCATATAATTAGACTCTTGGAGGATTTGCACGGATTAATGAAATGCAATGGCTATTACAGTATAATGAAAATAAGCAAATGTTTTACCTAGGATTTTAAATGTAGATTTAACACTTTGTTTTCTTCTTGTTTGTTGTTTCTTCCAGTATGAATGGTTCCAGTATGAATGCTTCCAGCCGGCTGGGACGTTTTCTTGCTGAGTTTCATGATTTTCACGATTATTACTATCGGAGACAAATAGATACTGACGGAGATTTTCTAAGATGTTAAGCTGACATTATTTCACGGGCAGATCTGCTGTTTTCTCGGACATCTGGGCTGGAGGTGAATGTGCGTTTCCAAAATATTCTCAGCACTGCATTTTGTTTCTTAACCGACTCAATTAATTTCCGAACTGCACTCTCTCAATAACTTTGTGAACTGACCTCACTCAATTAATTTGTGGTACTGAATGACTGTCCGATAAAAAAGGTCTATTTATATCTGCAATGTGTTGTCTTTCTGATATCTCCAGCAAAGATCTGTTGTCAAATTCCTTATCAATTAATCCTTTGATAAACGTGTTTTGAAAAATTGCTTAATTAGTAATAGCCATGCAAAAACGTATTGTTTTATATTAATTAATATCTAATAGCCATTGCCGTGTTTTTCAATGATAATCTTCCCTAACTTTCACATACATTTTATATATTTACAAATGTACATATATACGCACATATATTTTTAATACAATTTACTATTTAGTTTTAACATTATTTTTTCTTTAATTAAAATTGAATGAAAAGAGATTTGCATGTCTTAACTTTCTCAAATTATATTTTTACGAATACTAACAAAAACTCTTTACTTCCTTTTACAACTCTTAGTTTCATCTCTCAAATCAAGACTCTCCCTCCCCCCTTTTGACCAATTAATTGTAGCTTTTTTATTTCAAAAACTAACGCTAGAAAACTATTTAATTCTTATCCTTTTCGAAAACAAGCTGCAATAAATTCTTCAACATTTAATTTTATGTTTTTCTTTTATGAAAGATTACTTTAATAATAATTTTAGATAAAAATTATATGTGCCTATATCAATATAGGTACAATATATATTAGAAGTAATAAAAAGAAATCAAAAATGAAAAATCATGCAGAAAAGAACAAATAGTTAACACTGGCAACATAGAAAGAGTTGACAGAAATGGAATTAGAATGGAGTATAGGTAGAAAAAATAAGAACTGATTAATAGTTGTTATAAATTGGATCTCAAGATTCTATAAAATATTGAGAAAGATGTCATTTGTGAAATGAATGGATAAAATAAATATGTTTGCTGATATGAAGTGAAGAAGAGAGTCTATGAATTGGAGAAATTGGATTAAAGTTTTCAAAATCTTTCTTGTACGATGAATCTACAATGAATTAAAATAATAATGATGTGTATACAGACAGCCGTCTCCGAAAATCACGTTCAAGAAATAATAAATACATGAATAAATTTGTTTTTAAATTAATATATAAAAACTGCTGATAAAAAGAATTTATATTTAGAAAACATTTTTTCCAAGCATGCCTCTTTTATTTTTGATATAGAAATTTCTTGATACATTTAACCTTCTTTATAGATAGAAGTCCATTAAGATAATTAGCAAAAGTAGCAAAATGATCAAATTATTACCTATTTTATACGATTTTCATTTAAATAGAGAAGTTGTCATGTTTAAATTTAGGTTTGTTAAACATTCTTGCAGATTACTTTTTATGCTGAATAGTCTAGAATTCTTGACAAAAAAAATATAATTACCCTATCACACTCAGACATTAAAAAAAATTACTAATTCTGTCCTTATCCAGAATGTTTAACTAATTTTAAAATATACAGTTTTATTTTTTTAATACTAATTCAAATATATTACTAAAAGTAATAGAGTTTATAATAACAGATGAAGTCTCAAGCCGAAATTATTGGCTATTTTTTTAAAAGATTTTTAACAATGTGGATAAGAGACTAAGACATATTTTTTATAATATTTTAAAAAATCGTTTCTTCTAATTTAAGCAGTATTTCATCCCTTTTAGATATTATTTACTGTTAATAGGTTTTTATTTTTTTTTTGCATACGATGTGATTTAGGAAAATGGTAAAGAAATTTAATCTTCTAAGTACGATTTTAAAGATTTGACATTTCTTGATGTTATCTATTTATTTTTTATTTTTCTCTCTATTTTCTCTATTTTTTCCCTCTTTTTTTTTCTGCTTTTATAAATCCGTTTTTTATATGTAAAGTTTTAAGTTCTGAGATATTATTAAGTTTAAAAATATATATCTTCATCTGTCCATTTCTCAAATATATTTGAAAACATTAAAAAATAAATTAGAATATTCTAGGGTTGTTCAAGACGATGAATAATGACTTTGTTTATAATTTTAAATAAATATATGTACAAAACTGTTCTGGCATAGTGTTTTAGGTCTATGATACATTAATATATAAACATTGTTATGATAAGTTTTATACTGCAGACTCAATTAAGTAATATAAACTTTATTTTTAAGGTATTTTGGTTATTTTGTTAAATGCAATTATTTACAACAAATGCGATAGCTTATTATTACATCAGAATCATTATTTTACCTTGATCACAAAATGATATAATAATATTTATTAAGAATTATGAAAGCAAATACAAAATATTTTTGATAATAGTCAAAAGTTTATTTTGGTGTTAAGATGATCTATTCAAAAATACTTCTTATAAGAATCACTATTTTAAACTTTTATATAAATTAAGATGATTACTTGTTTGATATTTTCAGGTTAGTGAATTAAAAGTGTTTCTGAGTTGCCAATCTTTTTTTGCAATTTTTATGTTGCTTTCCCTATTATTTTAGTTTTATCGATAATGATGGATTTGAAGTAAAAGAATATGTGATATATAGGGTATATGAGCACAGACTTTCACATGACCCACCACTCTCTACACTATCTCATAACACTGATGCACTCCAACACATATATGCTGAAAAGATAAACAATCACCAATATACGTATTTCATGCTAAACCAGCAATCATCAGTTAGTCCAGATTACCATCTCTACACATATATGCTATAAGTGCACAGATATATATTAAGATAGCCAAACCTCATACTGTAATGGACAGGCTTCAATCTACTCCACACTCCAACTCTTCAACTGTCCATCCAATTGAAAATCTGATGATAGAATGCTCAAAGACCACCCTAAGGCTGAGATTCTTGTCACACCCATGTTGACCTAAGGTCAATCTGACCCCTCATGTACAGGACATAATCCATTTAATACACATAGAAGGGATGGGCAGACATCTCTAATTATGTAATAGAAGAATATGTGATATATTTTTTGTTCTTGTAACCAAACCCCAGTTCTATTAAAAAAACCGTTCTTTATTTTTTTTTTTGCAATATAATTTAATTTTAATTTTTCCTAATTGCCTTAAGTTTATATGGTAGTGAAAATTAGATTTGCATAAAATAAATTTTCTGGGACAATGTCATTAAAATATTGTCTTTAATTTTAATTCTATTCTAAACAACGCTAATAAAAAACTACAATTTATGGAACAGTGTACTATGTGCATGTGACAAGAGAAGATATAATATCATTCACTATTGAAAAATAAAAGACCTTATTTATGTTTTTATGTAATGCACCAAATACTTTAATGTTAAAGAATTTCCTTATGATAGCTTTATGTTTTGATTATATGATTAAAATATAAGTTTTACATTTTTTTTTCATGTGTCATAGCATCAGCCGGGAAGCGAACCTACTAACCCGGGACAACTGCTTGTAAGGCGGCTGTGCTGACCTCTTGATCACCAACGCTTGACATAAGCTTTACATTTTGCCCTAATAATACTATAAAACAGAAAAGAAAACCATGACCGACCACTAATTCAGCAAACGTCAATAAGGGTCCAATTAATGAAATATTTAAACTTGGTTACTTAAGCCACTTAACTATATATTAAATCATTTCAAATTCCAAGAAAATAATTCTTCTGATATCATAGTATGCTAAGTTCTATTTTTTTTTATTAAATATTTTTCTAAAATTTTCTTACTAATTTATATAATTTTTTTATGCAAATATTATATTTTCATCTAGTCTTGCTATAACTATTTGACGATATATATGATTATGGTAGTTGTCAGTAAAAGGGCACTCAGCTAAATAAAGTAAAGGAAGGGATAGGAGACTGCACTTAGTAAAGCTTACGCACATATATAACATATATGTGCAAAAGAATTATATATATATATTATTAAATAGTTATAACAAGACCAGATTTTTTTAAAAAAAGTTTTCGAAAAATTTATTATTAATTCTATTTTGCTTTCTGTTATATTAGATTTTTTTTTCATTAAAAAAAGAGAGTTAATCTAATAAAAAAAATGCTATAAAAATATTTTGAACCAAAATTAATAATTAAAGTAAAAAATTTTTCACATTGATTTACTTTAAGATTTATCATATAATTTAATAATGATGATTTTACTTTTAGCTAAAATTAATATATTGTTAAAATTACTACATTCCAAAAGCTATCAGTCATTTTATTTCCAATAAACTTGTCTTTTTTTTTTACTTTCTTTTCCCATAGACATATTGATTTTTTATATTTTAATAATCAATCTATTGATTTGAGAGGGGGGGGTCGTGCATTTCAATTACCATGCTATTAAAGTAGCAGTCATAACAGGTGCTGATTTTATGAAAAAGTTTTCAAAGACTATTTATACATCTCGTCAGATTATTGAAAATCAAATTTTTATATTGCTTTTAAAACACGTTTTTAAACTTTAAAAGTATAATCTATCTATTCATATTTAATATTTATTTATCTATCTACGCATTGAACACATGTTAATTAATTTTAGGATTTATTAGACATAGTTGATTCTGGTCATGTCGGTGGTAATTTTTTATTGTTTGCTACTGCAATTTTTAAATATTTGTCAAAAAAAGTAGAAATAATAATTAAAAAAAAAACATTTAAAAAATAAAATATAACTTAAAAAAAACAATATAGAAATTTTAAAAATATCTAGTATGAAGAGTGAAATGCATTTTAAAATTTAATATTTCAAAAAAATTGAAAAAAGTGTTATGGAAAAATTACTGACTACATTCTCAAAATGGTTCATAAAAATTATAAAATATTTGTTCTAATATATAATATTAGCGAAGACCATATTAAAAATAGAATTACAAATTAATTAAGTTAATTGGATTATTAAAAGAAATTTTGTAAGCAATGTATGGGAAGTCAAAGCTTAAAAGAAATAATCAGTAATAACAAAATAATGCAAATAAAATTTAAACAATTTTTATTTTTAATATGCAAATTCTAAACCTAAAAATATTGCAGATACTTCTTTTATAATTTATATAATTTAAAATTTATACCATAAAATTATTTCACTCACTTTTATGCTGTTGACTGTGTAGAATATTTAAGTAAAGTTTTCTCAGATACCATTGGGAAAATAAAACTAGTTCTATGTCTAAATAATCTCAGTTTTAGAAACTTGATCTCATTTTTACCAATGATTAAACTTAATTATATTACTTTTATATTTTTGTTTTGTAATTAATGAATTAGAACCTATCTGAACAGTTTGGATTAATATGGAATCTCTACTCTCCATCAAAGAACAGCTAAATATCCAATTACATTTATTAACATATAGTTGTATGATTCAATTATATATAAATTGAAAATCTCTAAAAATTCTTAGGATTATTTAAAAGTTATATATATATATATAAAATAAATAAAATGTCCATTAATTTGTTTTTTTTTTTTTTTGCATTTAATAGCAGTTGAGGCAGGTTTAAGAAATTAACCCAAAAAAAATACTTCTGTGGATTTAAGGATTGTTTATAATAGTTTGTAAACCGTTAAATTTATTATATATATATATATATATTGTACCAGACCATTCTCCCTGCGGATTTCCTAATCCTAATCTTGCACTGAGCATAAAGTGAACAAGATTTAACAGGAAAAGAAATGGATACCAATTTAGCCAATTGTCTGTACTCATGTATATTGGTACTTCCAGCTAAACTGATAGAAAGAGTGGATTGACAGGACTCTTCCAGTTAAAAACACCCTTTAGTTGATATCTTATTTGAATGCCCAAATATTTAGAACAATGGCAAGTACTCACCTTTGAAAAATTTATTTACAAAATAGACTTTTGTGCGCCACTTCTAGAAAAGAATAAAAATGAATTTTACCCCCTCCCAGAAGGGTGTGCAATACCATATGTCCAGCGAAGCATGAGAATAAGATTTAACACCCCGGTAGAGCAATATCCCTTTGTGGCTAGATCAGTCACTCTACATCTAGGGTCTTCAAATGGGTAAGTTAAATGATTATTATAAGTACATGGTTGATAAGGAAATGACACGTTTTTATCAATATAAAGAATATGAAAACGAAACAAGTTTAATATTATGATTAAATATTTATTTAATACCAAATACCCACCACTGTTTCATACTAATGATGATATAATAAAAAAAATACTAAATAATTAATTATCACAAACCCCTATATATCTATACGAGGCATTGAAATCGATAAAATACAATTTATATAAGAAAATAATAAATACCTAAAGCTATTTACAATGTTGAATAAAGAATGGAAGTGGTCTGAGCTTTTTTTGACCCTGTAGAAATGAGTTATACTTTGTGTGATTTGATATATATATATATATATATATATCAAATATATATATATATCTGATTTATATATATATATATATATATATATATATATATAAATCAGATTAGAGATCTTCAGTTATACAGGCATATACTTTTACTGATGACTTTAAATCCTTTTTATTGATAGCAAATATAATAATAAAAACTATGCATATATTTGCACTATGAAATATTTCACTAATTTCATATTTTCAACAAGTCAATAGGTTGCATTGGCTCAGATACTATATCATACTCACCATAAGGTACTGTATCTATTTCCCTTTTGCCAGAGATAAATTTCTATACATGTATATATGTGCACCACAATTATACACTTACTATTATTTTAAATATAAAGTTATTTAAAAACTTGCTTACAGGGAATCTATAATAGATCCCTTCTTACACGCATCATGAGGTGCAGCAGTAACAAAAAAAATAACTTAAAAAAAAAGATATACAGTTAAATACATTTTTTAGATATTCAACATGAGATATCGTCTTCACCGAATATTAAAAGCGTATGTACGCATATATACACATGTATATTTGTATATGACGAATTTCGGGAGTAACAAAAAGGAAAACGAATAGCAACAAGAAAAAAAAAATTTCATTGCAACCTTTGTTGAAAATACTAGAATTTGAAATAGAAAAATTGACTCAAAAGATTTAAGTAAAAGCTTTAACATTTATGCCCGTAATAACTGTGAATTCAATATACATATGCGAGAGACTCTCTCTCTTTTTTAAATGATTAATAATAATAACAAAAAAATAATAATATATTTAATCAGAAATATCAAAGTTAATTATTTCAAAATTAATAAAATATCTTAAAATAAACTTATATCTGCGTCTTCATTCTTCTCCTCTGGGCTCTGAGTGGGCTTCAAGTTAACTGGCTGAGTAGTGAGGATTTCATCTATTTAGCAAGGTGGTGTTTGTCATTATCGTGGGCGGCTGTAACTGGCATGGTCACATCTTGGCGGCTTGGGACAGAGAAAGGGCAGTGCGCTGGCTGGTTGTCTACCCCACAGTCATTTTACTGGACTCACTGGTAGATTGCTTTATATTTTCCTCTGTTTGTATATGATAATAATTTTTATCAAATGTTCATTTTTTATCTTGACTAGTTTATTAAATTCTTAAGAAATCAAGAGTTCTTAAAAGAACTATATAATGGATTTCTTAGAAAATGTCAGCAGCGGTCTAGTACATAAATTTATCTCTAAGTTGCTAGATAATTAAAAATCTCTGGAGCCAAAATAGTGAATGACTTGAATGCCAAAAAAAGAAGAATCTCCCAGCACTGACTAAACTATATCAATCCCACTAGCCCCCTGAGAAGTATGAATCAGCCAATCCTTTCAATTTATCTTATCATTTAGATTATAACATTCCTTACAATTTTTCCGATTAAATTCTAGATTTTAAGTGTTATATAATGGTTTCCATCTTGGATGCCCAGACCACTTGATTACAGCTATTATTATTCAAAAGAATTTCTACTTTATATACAAAAAAAGAAAAAAAAAAGATAACATTTTAATTATAGCATTATCAAACATTTTGCTTTTGATCAGATTTTTGCAAAAGCAATTAACATTATTTGCTTATGGAATAAAATTACAATCTTTAGAAAAGTAATTAAAAAAAATACAAGTATGTTGGAAAATAAAAAAGCAAATACATATAATGACATATCATAAAAAAATATACAAAAAGGAAAAAAAAACACATGAGTTTATTATATAATATTTTGTATGTCAATTTCATATTACTTTAAATTGGTGTGTGTGTTTATTTTAATGCTCAGATCCACCCTCCATTATTAATCTAGCACATTTATATATTTGTTGTGCCTAATATGTACAAATCTATATATGTATCTGCTGTAATATTCTTTACAGCAGATTTTGTGCAAGGCCATTTGATAATGCCTGGCACAATATATATATATATAATTTCTATGTTATATCTAGATTTGAATCTTAGATCATGAACATATTAAAAAGATGTGATAATGCACCAATGCTTACATAAATACAAGTGCTTTATTTTACTAAAAATGTAATTTATAATTATATATTAATATTTCAAACTCATAATAATTTAAAAAAAAACAACAACAATCAAACAAAAAAACAAATACTCAAAATAGTAACTCACTCATTATATGCAGAAATAACTTGTAATTAATAGTATAGGAAATTACTCTTCAAATTATTGTTTTTTCTAATATTACCTCATAAGTTTTATTTTTTAAAAATCAACATATTATTAAAGTATACTGACTAACTTGTAAAGCAAGTGATCAAATATTTAAAACTATTTGAATTAAAATCTTAAAATAGTTAATATGGACTACCAAAATCCTATTATTAATAAATAAACAAGTAAATTATTATTTGTATAATATTAATAAATGAATAAATAAATGTTTATGTATTTTAATATGAAGAATTTTAACACAGAAAAATTAAAAAAACAACAACAAACAAATAATAACAAACAGAACAGCAAGAAGTCAAATAATCGTTAGAATTCTTAAAATATGATTTGAAATGGTCAAAATTACCAAATTTGTGAGTATATAATATTATTTATTTATTTATTAATAAGTACTATGATAAAAGTAATATATCTGTTAAATAAAAAAATGAAACATTTTAAATACTTGTCGATTCAATTAATAAATACCTAAAATATTTGTTTTGTTGATGCTTTTATTATTATATAAAAAAAATATTGAATTCAATTTTTCTTCATTAAATGATAAATATTATTAGTATTTGTTATCCCTTATATTTTTAATCTATATACATTTTGTAGTATAAAACATAAAGGTTTAGAGTTTACAAGTCAACTCTAATGGGATCCAAAGAATGAAATTCCAAGCTGATTTTTACTAAATGTGTGAAAGTTACCCTGCAGCATGAGCTAATAATAAATTCATGTTTTTAAAAATGTTTCGGAGTTTTATTTTTTGTTTTTAATTTTTATATACAAACATTGAAGTTAAACTAGTAGCAAATATAATATAATATTGTAAAGTGAATAATAAGATTTGAATATTCATACATGATATATATTTTTAAATATAAAAAAATATAAGCCAGAGTGAAGGCTTACACTTTGATCATTTTTTAGATTGAAAATATGTAACCTAATTTTTCTTTTATTTAATTTTGTACATATTTTATTTAATTTTAATCTCATATTTGTAGTTTTATTAAAGATTGTAAATATTTTATACATAATTGTTTTGTTAAAATAAATTTGTTAAAGTTGTTTTTATAAAACTTATCTGTGTTGTTATTGATCCATTCACTTCCACAAGATTTGATCCACAGAATTCAGAATTAAACACATAACATATTTTGCATTTTATAATTTTAATTGATTTATTTAATAATAATAATTATTATTCAGAATATGATACAGAGATATTATGTAGTATAATATTATTTTTAGTTATAATTTATTATTTAAAATACTGCTATATAATTAAATATTTCTTGCTGCCACATATTGTTCAGATTATACCATACTTTTAACATGTCACATGATAAATAAAAATATATTATGATTATTATTATTTATAATATTAATAAGACAATAAGCTAATACACATGAGCTTTGCAGATGTCACTATATAAATGAATACTCCCACTATATGGTTGGGTTGAAAATATAGGTGGATTCATTCTATATTTTCTTAAAGACTTTATCTTGTGTTTGGAAAAAGTGGGAGTATTCATTTATATAGTGACACCTGCAAAGCACATGTGTATTAGCTTATTGGCTTATTAATATTATAGATTACAAAAAAACATTGCGCTATATAAAAAATAAATGTCTGGATTATTATTATTGTTATTATTAGTGTCCAGATTATTGAATAGTAAACATAAAACTAATTGTTAGTTAGATTAAGTGTAGGGATATTATTATTGTTGTTGTTGAGATGTAGTTAAGAATGATGCAAAATCCCTCATCATACTTGGCTACAGGTTATTACTATCGCATTTTTACGCACACATTTTTGAGGTTACAGCCTTAGTAAATATTACTTACGTAATCAGTGTGTGTTTAAATAAAATTTATAATTACAACTTTAAATTATCATAATATATTTCTATCTATAAGATCTTTCCATTGACTGTTGTAAATTGAAAGACTTCGTGAGTATTAATTTGTAATAAGAAATATGGACTTAATCAGTGAAGTATTGAATAGCTTCACGCTCTCAGATCTAACCACTCCAGTGTTCCCCTCTTTTCTTCCAAAACATAAGCTTGTGGTTATGACCTATAGAGGTCCCTACTATCACATTTTTATGTGCACATTCTTGAGGTTACAGCCTCAATAAAAATTAATAACAGAAATTATAATTTATTTAATAATATTATATTGGGTTGTTTATAATATTTTAAAGTCTTAAAAATGCTATGGATTTATATTATTATTTGAAATAAAAGGGGGGTAGTATTCTTATGCCATTGAGATTGTATCCTTTGGAATATGTGCTGATGATCATTTACCTAATCTTGAATTTACCTTGAAATTCCTTTCTATTTCTTCTTATTTCATCTAATTCATTATTTAGTTGAGATCCCAACTTATCCAGATTAGCTGCTGCTTCAGCATTCAGGGCTTCAGCTCCTGGCCTCATTTGTCCAAGAACAGCCTCTGTGAATCATGGAGTGCTTTTGCAACTCTGATTTGTAACATGTTCCAACTCATGATTAATATATCTATCAGCTTTTACTTTGTTAACTCAAGCATCAAGTACACCTACTCATTCTTCTAATGTATCAATACAGTCATCCCATTTGTATTATTGTCATTAATTTTTCTATGCTGTCATTGATTGTGGATATCACATTAGTTGTTTGTGTAACATGATGATTATAAATTTCTATTCCATTGATCTTTTTCTCTTGTATGTTTTTTCTCAACTCTGTCTCTATCAGTTTCATTATGTGACTACATTCACTTTTCATCATGTGTTTTAACTCATCATTGATAATTAGATTGTGTACTTCATTAATCCTAGTCCTCAGTTAATCCAATTGATATCCCATCTTGAAAAATTCACTTACAACTGTACCAGACACTGTTTGGTTCCTTTTGTGTATTTCTTTTAATTTTTATTTTTTATTTCATTAGTAGTTTGTGTGAAATACACTTGTGTGGATGTAATTATTTCATCTTTTTGAACTTTAACAACATTTACCAATGTTACACACCATTCCTTGCATAAAGTTTGCAATGAGTATTCCATTCCTAATTTAAAATTTTTAAATTACTCCATAACTTGTCTTTGAAATGCTTGACATTCTTGTTGAGACTCTTGTAATTTTTTGTTCACCTTCTGAATGTCTGTTTTCACTTCTTCCCTTGATTCTTATATCTTCCTTTCAAAGCTAGATATTTGATCTTAGCCTCTTTTCTTAATGTCATATTTTCAGTTTATACTTCTTCTAATTTTGCTTTTAATTTTTGAATTTTTTTTTCTAATTTTGCCTCCAACCTTTTTATTAGATTAAAAAATTTCCTGGAAACCAAAATTGGGTCTATCTGATAAATCTTGATTAGTTATACCCATAATACTAAGTTTTTAGTAAAACTTGATATTATCTAATAATAACTAATCTTTTAATAAATATAATTATATTACCACAATATAGTAGTCCAGAGTCTGCCTTCCATTCTTTTCCTACCTATAATTAAAATTAGTAATAATAGAATTCTATCAATTATTTCTTTCAAAATAAGAAAAAAAAAACTATTATTTATGTTTTCCTAGTGAGAGGAGTATATATTTAAAAATTTTTTTATTGATCACAATAAAATTTTATATACCACACAAATAATTTATTCATCATTTACATGACAATAAGTTATCTTGTTTAGAATACAATTATTCTTTCAAGCTCTTGGTTGGGCATGCCAAATTGTAATGGTACATATGGGCAAAAGGGTTGTCCTTAAGGTGCAGGTGCCAACTTTCACTAGGATGGACAAAAAGAACAGAAAAAATGATGGAAACGATTTATTCAACAGCACTGTTTCACAAAACGACAAAACGCAATAAAATACTTATATATGTATATATTAATATAAATCAAAAGTTTTAGAATCACTAAAATTACAACTCATAATTTTGATAAGCTTAAATGCACACCTTATTATAGGCATATTTAGAAGGGAGAAATTATATCTTATACACTGGCAAATATGGTATTTCAGCATAAAAAGAGACAACTTTTTACTTTTTGATGCTGCTAGGAAAGAAACATCAGTTACTAAATGAGAATTCTGAGACTAAATAAATTTATTGCTGATAATTTATATAATAGAGCTCTATTGAAGCACAAGTTCTTATAAGGTTTTAAACTTAGAAGGCTATTTTTAATTCCAAATGATTAAAACTTTTTTCCGAAAAACTGTAATTTAATGTAAATAATACATACAACACGTATACTGAAAAAAGTTTGTGTAATAATTTAAAAATGCTAATGATATAATTAGCACTTTGCTTTTTAAATTAATAAACATCTCTTTTGCCAGAATTCATGTTGCATATATTATTTACATTGAATAAAGCTATCATTAATAGATATAAGATTGCAAAAAAACAAAACAAACTATTATCTTATTTTGCATCCAATAACAGTCTTTTCCAGAGAGTTGTATATGTTGAATAAGATATTTTTATAAAATTATAAAACTGAAAAAGAGTAGAGTTAATGAGATCATATCCATAATAACAAAAACAAATTACCATGAAGCTATTAACTACTTAAAAAAATTGAGATAGCTTTCTGGGTTAACTTCAGTTGAAGTAAAAGAAGACACCTTCATTAAAATACATTACAAAAAACTATTGTATAAGCTGCTATAACCCACTATTCAAGCTTGAACAAAGACCATCAAGCAAGCATCAGAACTCTTAAATGCATTGAATACCAACAAGCATGATCAGTCAACCATGCAGTCTGATAAAACTTATGACCATGCTTACATCAATGTATTGAGGATAGAAAATATAGAACCAAGGCAAAATATAAATGTCAAACCATAGAGACCTAAAAAAAGATATTGACCAGGTGGAAAATACAAAGCAAAATATAGATCTATCACAATGTGGAAGTTATAAATCATCAAACAAATGTGTATGTTCTATAGCTGGATGTAGCTATGATATCACTGTTGAGGGAGAAAAGAAAATGAAAAATATCAGCTCATCTCAAATAGAATCAACATCATCACTCAAGACATATTTGGAGATAGATAAGGATTAATTATTATGAAAATGAATACTGCCTAACATGTTGATGACTTTGAAAAGTGGAAAAGAATATATAATTTTTCTTCAGAAGAGATGCTTTAATATTTGATATTAAAATCATTTTTATATATTAGAAATTTTACACTCATATGATGGTTTTTATACTATTGCTAAACATCAAGTCAACAATGCTTTTTGCATCATGACTGAGCATGGCAGAAAACAGCTTTATAATGTCAGGCTACTGAAGCCATTTAATTATAAACATAAAAAATGATAGGTTGTTCTAGGTTCTGTGATTTATTTGGAAGATTAATGTGAATTGTGGCTAATGTATCTTGTCAGGTTGAGGCCTGTACTTACTTAACATGCTTAGTGGTAATTTATAATAAAACCACATATTTTGTGTTTTATACAAATGATCCTTGCATTTATTACATATGGTTTTTCAGTAGAGCTATTATGAGTTTATTTGTAAATACTAGTCAATGATTAGATAAATATTTATTAGTAAATATATATGTAAGTTATAAGACTACACTTATGGCATTATTCCCAGTGTAAATTAGAGGGTTGAATATAATTCATAACCTTTAACATATTCATGATTAAGTATTACTTTGCTATGTTTCAGCTTTGCTTTTCAGAAAATAGTTCAACTAGATTTATCATTGGGTGATTAAGTAAGCATGTGGTTGACTAATGTGAAGAGGGACAGATGAAATTGCATGAATAAAATTATGCAGTATTTGTTGATAAAAATTTTACTATGTAGAGCATATTCCTTTAATCAAGAAGATATGTGAATGTGCAAAGGAAACTTTGTCATAAAATAATATATGGAAAAAGTAGAATGAGAAATGAAGTATTTAATATTTTTATGTCTCATATTTTTAAAATGGAGGATTTATCAAACTGTGAACAGAACATGAAAAATAGTCATTTAGCAGTACTTTGTTAAAATAGTAAGCCTTTAGTGAATTATTTAAAATTTGTCATAAAAATTAATTAAATAAAGAATGTGCACATAAATGTGTACATTTATGAGAGGTACATAAGAGTGGAATATTTTATTTAATCTAATAAATGCATAAATTAAATTTATAACACTTATTCAAATAAATGTGAAGAAGTGAAATTAAAATGTGTAATAGTATTTTAAAACAAAATAGCTTGAAATAAATTTAAGATATATAACTATATTTAAAAAAAAACCTTAAATAATTATAATTAGATGTGTATTAAACACAAAATGAATCAACAAATATGGTATACATAATAATTATACTAAGAAGATAAAATATACATTTATTATGTATTATTAATTAAAAACAAAAATGTTAAAAAAATCTTTGAAAAATTAAGCAAAAGAATTGGACTGGGTAATTAAAGAAATCAGACTAGCGGTTGATAGTGAAAAGAGATGGTCGATTAAAAAGGACTGTCCATGGAGATCTTATTTATAGCACTAATTTCAGGAAAAAACATTTTACTCTTAGAATTTGTGTTTAGTTATATATACTGCTTTTCTGAAAAGAAATGTCATTAAATATAAATATTGACCAAATTAAAAAAAACTCTATGCATGTCTAGAAACTTTGGCAAAAATGCCACAGATCATGCATTGCTGATTCATCTAAATATCTGCCAGTCTTAAATACATAGCCATTTCTTAGGATTTCCTTGAACTTGATCAAAAAATGCCACAAAATCTGGAGATTTATAATTCATCTGTGCCTAGAAAATTGTGTGCACCCATCATTATTTACAATTGTATACTTAATAAAAAAATGCCAACATGAAGATCAATTTACAAGCTAAATAATTCATACAAATTGGATAGATAATAGACAACACATGATGTATTACATACTGATCAGTAATACAAGTTTATAAATATATGTGACATAATGCAAGCAAACTATCATGATAAGGTATTTCTTTTTAAAATTAAAAAAAAAAAAGAGAAAAGGCCTTAATAAGTTCAAAGTTAGTGTACTGCATTTGTTTTTATTTTAGTTTTATTATTATTAGCAATTAAGTTGTTTATATATATGAAAAACAAAAAGCAAGTTAAACTTGCCAATGATTGTATTTATGATCAACAGATGGCATTTTACCAAAAATACCGTCAAAGCGTGTTTGTTTAAATAAATGTCAGAGTAAGCATTCACAACCTCTTTTGTTAGCTCCACCTTCAGATCATGATTTCAAGATGATTTTGCTAACATAAGTGAAGGACAGGAAATAAGAAACTAGATCTAAACACTAAACTCTGAGTGTTTATGAAACAATTTCTATTCAGCTTGCAAGCGTGAATTTTTTAGACACGTAATGTCTTCAAAACCAGCATAGCAAACCAGATAGCTATATGGGTCTGATATCAGTTTAGTATCTCCACATAGTAGAAGCCTCTGCAATATATATCATTGCAAGAAAAACTTCAAAGGTACATTTATGAAAAACAAAAAAGCAAGTTAAACTTGCCAATGCTTACCATCTGTTGATCATAAATACACAAACGTTAGCAAGTTTAACTTGCTTTTTTGTTTTTCATAAATGTACCTTTGAATTTTTTTTTGCAATATATATTGCAGAGGCTTCTACTATGTGGAGATACTGAACTGATATCAGACCCATATAGCTATCTGGCTTGCTATGCTGATTTTGAAGACATTATGTGTCTAAAAAATTCACGCTTGCAAGCTGAATAGAAATTGTTTCATAAACACTCAGAGTTTAGTGTTTAGATCTAGTTTCTTATTTGCTGTCCTTCACTGATGATAGCAGAATGAGCTTGAAATCATGATCTGAAGGTGGAACTAACAAAAGAGGTAGTGAATTCTTACTCTGATGTTTATGTAAACAAACACGCTTTGACGGTGTTTTTGGTAAAACACCATCTGTTGATCATATATATATATATTGAAACAGATGCATTAGTTTCATGTACATTTATATTTAGTTACACTCTCACATTAAAACTGATTCAAAATAATTTAAAAGTTGGAGAAATAAAAAAAAATACATAGTCTTCATGAATGCAATTCATCAAGAAAGGTAAACAAACTATAGCGATTAAAATCTTTTTTTTTTCTTAAAGAAAGAAAAATGATAAAACTTTAAAGAACAAGAATTTTTCTTTTTAATAAAAAAACAAATTTCTTATTAATGAAATTGAAACATTAATAAATAAAAGTTTAATAAATTGTGATTTAATATGTCATTTGTGAATTAGATTAGAAATCTAAAAACACATTGTTGTTGTTTTGTTAGTTGTCGTTGGCTAAATAACACATGAAAGTGGATCCAAGGGAAATCAAGGCAGGAAAAAGGAAAAACATACCACTGAGAAAGCTATTCTCAGCAAAACATAATATTGGTTAACCACTGAATCCAGTTGAAGGTTATAACAGGAGAGTAATTTTATGATAAGAACAGTAGAGTCTGACAGAAGTTTCTATCAGTAATCATTCTACAAGAAGCAATCCATCAAGCACAATTATAAATGGTATCTGAAGTTTAAAACTCCCAAGATGTGGTGTGAGTAGGGAATTATAGCCTTTTCCTTCTTAGCCTGTTCCACGATTAACTTATCCAACATGTACTTGTAAAACACCTATATGCAAAAGGGTAATTAAAGCAAGCTGCCTGTCATTTAAATGCCATTCAACAAATCCACTAGCAAGCAATCCTAGAAACAATAAAGAATAAATTATGGTAAGAAAGCTTTGACATTTTTTTAGAAAATAATATTATTAAAATGAAAATATAATTAATTAAAATGGAATATTTAAAACGATTCTGTTAACTATTGATTTTGTTGTTAAATTAAGTTTTCTTCAGTGAAAATTATAATAACGTGTTTATAACCCAGATAAAATTAGAAAATATACAAAATGAATGTATTTATACAAAATGAATGTATTTAGTAAATTTATACTATATTATGAATAAATTCAAACATTTAAATATGAATTAGTACGTAAATAAAAGTTAATGATTATATGCGTATAATGAACCACATACATGAATAAGTTGAAAGATTAAGAAAATCATTTTTTTTTTAAAATTGTATTTTTTATTTGAAAACTCTTAGAAAAGTAATATAAGCAGAGAATTAAAACATGTTATGTATACGAGTTGAGAAGTAAGAATACCAAAACAATGTGTCATGGTTAAATGTACAATGATATACCTGAAGTTATTGATGTGTATAGGTTATATATATGTGTTAAGAAATTGGAAATACCAAATAAATACATTTGCAAGATGAATTGATATCTGGACAGATGGAAATACATACCCTTATATTTTACCCAAATAACCAATGGATATAAATGTGAATTAATGATAAATCTGGATAAGAGTATGTGAAGACCAAATAAATGCATTTGCAAGATGAATTGATCTCTGGACAGATGGAAATATATACACTTTTATTTTATCTGAATAACCAATGAATATAAATGTGCTTATATCGACCAATTCAAACCCTGAAATGGATAACCAATGAACCTAGGATAAATGTGCTTATATTATGGATTTAAACCTGGATTTGGGTAACAATAAATAGAAATATATTTATTATGCTTTGATTCATCTAATATTAACTGGAATAATAGAAATGCTTTTGTCTGTAAAGAATATCTTCATACATGAGTTAATTTAAGCCATGTTACATGTGACAACTACCTAAAATACTGCAGGTCAGAATTAAATGAAACTCTGAGTTAAATAGAATGCTATCAGTAATCTTCATTATTATCTCTGTTGTCTTCATATATTGCAGTCCTCTCTGTGAGTTAACTAAATAACTAAAGATGTAAATTGTTAAAGAACTTGCACTCTTTAATTCATATTATACTATTATTGGATGTATACCAAGAGACACAATGGACCATAAATGAAATATTTTTTTCAATTAAGTTGAACTCTGAATTAAATGCTATCAGTTGTCTTCATTATTATCTCTGTTGTCTTCATATATTGCACTCCTCTCTGTGAATTAACTAAATGACTAAAGATGTAAATTATTAAAAACCTATTGAAAGAAGGACTTTATTATACTCTCAACAAATTATATTCTTTAATTCATATTAAAATGTTATTGGAAGTAGGCCGAAGAGATACAAGGGACTGTCAATGAAATATTTTATTTGATGGACATTTATTTAAACCTCTTTGCTAAATAAATTATAATAAACAAGAAATTTTAATACATCTTGTCTGTGTTCTTTCACAACAATTGTACTAGTGCTTTAGTCTACAGGAATTTCTTGCCTCCTGAGCTATGCTTGGTGTAACCAACCCCTTGTAAGTAAGGTTGTAGTGAGCTGGAACTCCAATGGTGCTGTTTGGGGAAACTCAAACTTAGAAATTTTCTATATGTTTCCAATCTCTATGGTGCTACATCCTCTGATGAGCAGGAAATATTGTAGAATCAGTAAAAGTAAACATTGAGTGAAATCAATCTTTGTTTACTTCCTGCAATATGCTCATTGGGGAATAAGACTGACCAAGAAGAAGGTGGTAAAAGGGTTTGTGTTATATTTTGTCACCCAGCATGGGGCTTGATCTATATGGACTAGTCAAAAATGTTGTGTTACTGTTGGTAGCTCAATCATGATGCTTGAGCTATCTAGCCTAACATTTATGTTACATTTTTGTCATCTCAAATGTGAGGCTAAAAACAAAACATGATTCTTTGAGTGTGGAAAGTGCACATGATGAAAAGATTTGAGAAAGACCAAAAGAGGAAAGCAAAAGTGTAAAAATCAGTATAACAGTGTTGAATGGCATATAAATTATGGAACAGGCATGTCAATATGTTGGAGATGAATGTGGTGTGGGATGAGAGGAAGAGGCTTATCAAAGTCAGAAACAAAAAGAAATATTAAAGAAAGTCAGCATGAGAAAGTAGATGATAACCAGAGCAAAAAAAAGACTATGGACACAGATGCAGAGAAGAATCTTCAGGGTGAAGAAAGAAAACAAGATGATACTGCACAGCAGATAGAGGAAAGTGAGAAAACAGCAGATGAACCTCATAAAATGGTAGAGGCATCCATGTTATTCCAGATAATGTAAATGATAAAAGAAAATAACAAAGAACATAGAGAACACAGATAAGAAGACAACAAGAAAAGAGAGGAAGACAAAAAAGAACATAGAAAACAGAGAGAAGAAGACAACAAGAAAAGAGAGGAAGACAAAAAAGAACATAGAGAACAGAGAGAAGAAAACAAGAAAAGAGCGGAAGACAGAAAAGAACATAGAAAACAGAGAGAAGAAGACAACAAAAAGAGAAAAGAAGAAAATAAAAAAGAGATAAACAGAGAGAGGAAGACAAAAGAGAATTTAAAGAACAAATCAGAGAAATAACCGAAAGCCAAAATGAAAAGTTCAACCAATTAATAAAAGAAATAATTCAATCTAAAAAATTGGAAAAAAAAACATTAAAAAAAATAATGTTGCTGAAAAATTGCCTGAAACTATTCCAACCCAATTGACACTAATAATTAAAACTAATGAAAATGAATCTAATAAAGCAAAATTAAAATGTTCTGATCTTCAACAAGAGGTAAAACATGAAAATGAAGTTAATCAAAAATTTGATTATCATATAACTAAGAAACTGTTCAATATAGAAGAAAATATTTAACAAAATTGCCTGATGTATGCTCTGAAACAGCAACAGAAGTAGAAAGAAAAATCATAAATCTGAAAGAAAAGTATGTTAGTCCTCAGCCATATGTAGAAAACATAAACAAAAGTGCAATCAATTCAAATCAGAGATTGAATACAGCAAAAAAATTGTAAAGACAGTTATTAAAAATATACTTGCTGCAGGAATAGAAACCAAAAAGGAATCTGAAAACTCAGGATTTATACATGTGAAAAAAATTAACCAACAAGAAACTTTTACAAATAACAAAAAATGAAAAAAATAATTGCTATGGCAGAAAAACCAGTTAAAAATATTTATTCCTAAAAATGAAGTACCATCATGGAAGAGGAATAGAAGAAAATTCAGATGGTGTTTATGGTCCACACCAGACCCATGTAATTAAAATGTCAAACAATAACAAGGATCTCCAAAGTTAATATGGAAGTAGAGAAGCAAGCCACCACCGTGATGTCTGGCATGAGAAACTCCCAAAGAAAAAATGAATCCAGAAATGCATCACCATATAATGCAAAAAAGTGTTATAGGAGAAATGATCATGATCCTCAGTTTCTCAAGCCAGGATGCAGCTACAATCCTGAGCAATGAAGTAAAGATAATTGATGAAGAGGTTTGTGAGTATGGTTGAGGCAATATATGTGGCTGTGACTTTTGTGTTATGGAGGGTTGATGATTGAGCAAGGGACACCCTGGATGCATTGTGTTTGTGATGCTTTGAAGTATATCCTCAGCACTATCCTGACCTAGATGATTGAGCTCCAAGAGTCATCCAGTGGTGTATATGTAGTCCTCATGAATAGAACTTGGTCTCATGAATAGACCTCTTTTATACCCATGAGTCTCACAAAAGATGAGCAGGCTGGCACAATGCCATACGAATATTTTTTCTGGTCACTACTCATGTTGGATGATCCTTCTAAGTACTAGAGAGGTAGTGCTCAAATTGAAATATTTTCTCATAGACATCATGGTTGCAATGTGTACTGGAGGTCTCTGTTGGGTATCTGCTTATCATGGCATTTTGAGTTGGAATCTTACATATGTGCTTTCTCATCTCAACTTTCTTACTTCATCTAAGTTACCACAAACCAAAATCATAATATGTGTGCAATAAAATTGTATTTCATGACAATTTCATCCCAAAACATGATGGGGAGATAATGAAACAGATACATTAGTTTTATGTACATTTATATTTAGTTACATTCTCACATTCAAAATGATTCCAAATAATTTAAAAGTTGGAGAAATAAAAAAAATGTGTAGACTTCACGAATGCAGCTCATCAAGAAAAGTAAACAAACTATAGCAATTAAAATCATTTTTTTTCTTAAAGAAAGAAAAATGATAAAACTTTAAAGAACAAGAATTTTTCTTTTTAATAAAGAACCAAATTTCTTATTAATGAAATTGAAACATTAATAAATAAAAGTTTAATAAATTGGTATTTAATGTCATTTGTGAACTAGATTAGAAATCTAAAAACACGTTGTTGTTTTGTTAGTTGTCTTTGACTAAATAACACATGAAAGTGGATCCAAGGGAAATCAAGACAGGAAAAAGGAAAACATACCACCAAGAAAGCTATTCTCAGCAAAACATATTCTTGGTTAACCACTGAATCCAGTTGAAGGTTATAAAAGGAGAGTAATTTTATGGTAAGAACAGTAGAGTCTGTAGAGTCTGACAGAAGTTTCTATCAGTAATCATTCTACAAGACAAGAAGCAATCTATCAAGCACAATTATAAATGGTATCTGAAGATTAAAACTCCCAAGATGTGGTGTGAGTAGGGAATTATAACCTGTTCCATGATTAACTTATCCAACATCTACTTGTAAAACATCTATATGCAAAAGGGTAATTAAAGCAAGCTGCCTGTCATTTAAATGCTATTCAACAAAACCACTAGCAAGCAATCTTAGAAACAATAAAGAATAAATTACTGTAAGAATGCTTTGATATTTTTCAGAAAATAATATTATAAAATGAAAATATAATTAATTAAAATGGAATATTTAATACGATTCTGTTAACTATTGATTTTGTTTTTAAAATGAGATCTTCAATGAAAATTATAATAACATATTTATAACTCAGATAAAATTAGAAAATATACAAAATGAATGTATTTATACAAAATGAATGTATTTAGTAAATTTATAATAAATTATGAATAAATTCAAACATTTAAATATGAATTAGTACGTAAATAAAAGTTAATGATTATATGCGTATAATGAACCACATACTTGAATAAGTTGAAAGATTAAGAAAATCATTTTTCTTAAAAATTGTATTTATTATTTGAAAACTCTTAGAAAAGTAATATAAACACGGAATTAAAACATGTTATATATATGAGTTGAGAAATAAGAATACCAAAACAATATGATGAGTTGAGAAATAAGAATACCAAAACAATGTGTCAGGGTTAAATGTACAATGATATACCTGAAGTTATTGATGTGTATAGGTTATATATATGTCTTATGAAATCGGAAATACCAAATAAATGCATTTGCAAAATGAATTGATATCTGGACAGATGGAAATACATACCCTTATATTTTACCAAGATAACCAATGAATATATATGTGAATTAATGACAAATCTGGATAAGAATATGTGAAGACCAAATAAATGCATTTGCAAGATGAATTGATCTCTGGACAGATGGAAATACATCCACTTCTATTTTATTTAAATAACCAATGGATATAAATGTGCTTCTATCGACCAATTCAAACCCTGAAGTGGATAACCAATGAACCTAGGATAAATGTGCTTATATTATGTATTTAAACCTGGATTTGGATAAAAATGAATAGAAATATATTTATTATGCTTTGACTCACCTAAAGTTAACTGAAATAATAGAAATGGTCTTGTCTGTAAAGAATATCTTCATACATAAGTTAATTTAAGCCATGTTAATGTGACAACTACCTAAAAGACTACAGATCAGAATTAAGTGAAACTCTGAATTAAATAAAATGCTATCAGTTATCTTCATTATTATCTCTGTTGTCTTCATATATTGCACTCCTCTCTGTGAATTAACTAAATGACTAAAGATGTAAATTGTTAAACAAACTATTGAAAGAAGGACTTAATTATACTCTCAACAAATTACATTCTTTAATTCATATTAAAATGTTATTGGAAGTAAGCTGAAGAGATACAAGGGTCTGTCAATGAAATATTTTGTTTGATGGACATTTATTTAAACCTGTTTGCTAAATAAATTATAATAAACAAGAAATTTTAATACCTGTTGTCTGTGTTCTTTACATCAATTGTACTTCATGCATCCTGAGCTATGTTTGGCAGAACGAAGCCCTTGTAAGTAAGATTGTAGTGAGCTGGAACTCTAGTGGTGCTGTTTGGGGAACCTCAAACTTAGAAATTTCTAGATGTTTCCAATCTCTATAGTGCTACATCTTCTGATGAGCAGGAAATATTATTGTAGGATCAGTAAAATTAAACATTGAATGAAATCAATCTTTGTTTACTTCCTTCAATATGCTCATTGGGAAATAAGACCGACCAAGCAGAAGGTGGTAAAAGGGTTTGTGTTACAATATATGTATATATAATATCATAATTTGATGTCTGTACTGCTTCAAAGTGATATACATAATTATATAATTGAATTTTATAAATACAGTAATCAGATATATTTTAAAAATTTTATACACTTAATAGTGCTTTTGACTATACTTGTAATCTTTGTCAACTAACATTTTGAAAAGCTAACTTTTCCACAATTCCTTGATCTTAATATTTGCTACCTGCCTGTTAATTAAATCATGTTTGTATTGGTATATTAGCATAGCTTCTTTTATTTTTTCCTATAACCTATTTTTTAGTTTTGTTTTTGGATATTGCACCCTAAAATTCATAACAATAATGTTATTTTTTACAGATATAAGAATAATAAATACCTAGTTTGCTCTGCTTTTTTTTCTTTTCCTAAATCCTTCTTCATTCCTTTTATTCCATGTTTTTTCTATGATCAATACTTTCAGCAAACTATTTTTTTAGTAATTTTGCAAAAAAATTCTATGTTGCCGATGCCATTTTATATCTCAGATTTCATTTCAAATGCTCACACTAGCACTTATAGTTTCCAAATATATATATATATATATAAACAAAATAGAGAGTATATATATATATATATATATATATATATATATATATATATATATATATAAACAAAATAGAGAGTGCTTAACCACAAAGAAAATGATAAATGACAGCAGAGAGTAGTTAAAGTTTTTTCCATTCAGAAGGTTGTATTTAATATGAAAAAATCTAGAAATAGATTCATTAAATACATAAATCAGAGTGGCTGATGATTTTTTGTTCTATTCTGAAAAATAGTTTGCTGAAAGTAATGGCCACAGAAAGAACATGTAATAAGATAAATGAAGAAGGATTTAGAAAAAGAAAAGAGGCAAAGCAAATTAGTTATTTATTATTGTTATATCTGGAATAAGTAACATTATTGTTATGATTTTTAGGGTTCAATATGCAAAAACAAAACTGAAGAATAGGTTGTAGGAAAATTGGAGTTTAAATTCAGTCTCAATCATCTTCCAGACTTTGAAAAAAATTGATGCTGCTCACCTAAGCCAAATATTAATAAACAATTAACCATTTTGTATTTCACTAACATTCTGACAGATTTTTTATTCTAATTAAACCATTATTATTTATCAGAATGTAATAAATTTGACCTCATTTGATAGATATTTTTGTTTAGAAATTAAATAAGTTTTAAAAAATCACATTTAATTTTTAAAATTATTTAAAAAATTAGATTTTAATCAAAAGAAAGTGCTGTCATGTCATCAAATATCAGGTGAAGCAGATTGAATTTGCAAAATGAATGAACTCTTCTTTGTTTGGTGTTTGTTTTAAAAATATGAATAAATTCTTTTTAATGTTTAGTAAATCTATTAATTTATGCTTTAAAAATTTAAATTTTTTTTATAATTTTTACAATATCACTAAATGTCATAACAGTTTGTTGAGTGACATCATTTCTAGACAGTTGTATTTCCCATGACTGTAATATCTATGGTAATGTTACGCAGAAGAATATATTATTTTATACTTAAAAATAAAACATTTGAATGAAAAATATATATGTAATAATATATTTCCTTGATTTCTAATAATTATTAACAATTGCAATACAAAAATAATCATAAACTTTCCATAAAATCTAGTTTTTAGACCATTGTAATATTTTCTTGAAGTAATCTTGCAGAGTTTGAGATTACCAAATATATAATGGAGACCCAACATTGCGGAGTTTAAGAAACTTTGAAGACCTGCATATTCACTTTTCCTGACATCTTTTGAATTTTTTTGAAATTAAAATATTAAAACAAATATACATGAATTTTAATGATGTAAAAAAAAAAAATACCCAAAATTTTTTAGCAGAGGGTGAAAAATGCAAATATAATTTCTTGACTTCTGCCACAAAAAGTTTCATAATTAAAACAAAACCAGTTAATAGATAAATCTTATCTTTTATTACCTTTTCCTTTTGTCACATTAAAGTCTTACTTTCACAACATTTCATTATATGTAAAGGTAGAACATCATATCATGGTAATAATTATCACATTTATTTTCCATAATTGCAATTTGAGATACAAATTTAGACTATGTAAAGCTTGAACATATTTTCAGATTCTAAATAAGCATATAACCATTTAGTCCATAGGTAATGAAACAGGATTTCCTCTGTTGAGAAGTGAATAATGTATTTGTGTATTCTTAGAGAGAATAAAATAGTAGATAAAAGTCCACTGAGTAATGCTTTCTTCATTATATCTTCCTTTAAAGTGAGACATTTTATGAGAATTTTATCTTTTATCAATTTCTTTATATACATGTGGTTGTGGGGTAAACGTATTTCAATAGTGCTTCACACATATGTATACACAATTTTACACACCTTTTGTCTTATTTTTAGCAAGTAATTATTTAATTGCCTTTCAGTAAATATAAAAAAACATTATTCATAATTTTATTAGGTTAACAACTATTATTATAATCTATTTTTTAAATCTTAGATATCATCTTAGGTCAATGACACTCCATTTTTTCTGCATTTATTTTTTTGTATTCATGTACCATGATTTTATATCTCTAGTTCAATCAAAAATGCGTATATTAAAAGAGATTAATTTTTTTTTTCAGTGCCTATATCTGCATGTTTTAAACTAAAAATGAGTATTAATAATAAGTCTAGAAATATTTACATACTTTTATTTAACTATAGATTTCAAATTAAATTTTTATTTCTGCAAAATATTTATATGAATGATCTTATTATACTTTGCAATTTTTAATTAAAAAAAGTTTTCTATTACCAAAAGAAATAGATTATATTAATCTTAATTGCTAATAGATAACATGTAAGAAACGAAACATTTGAAATTGACAGTCTGATATTAATTTTCTGTTAATACTCTGAAAAGAAAAAAGAACAAATTTTAAGAATTTTAAAAATTACAAATATTTTTATGCATTTAAAAAAAATAACATCATTTGACAAAGTATAAGATGCATATTTATAGTTTTATTTAATTTGAAATATGAAAAAAAAAGTGTTATTTTAATATGTTTGATTTTTTGTTTTAAAGAAGAACCTGAAAAATACTGTTTTATAATATTTTTTTAAGTTACTTAGTATTTATGGATATAAACAGTATACATATCTTCATTTCTCGATCCAAATCAATTATAATTCACACTGGCAACTTTACACTTACAAAAACAACTTTTTTTCCTCATGTGTCATAGCATCAGCCGGGAAGCGAACCCTTTATCCCGGGACAACTACTTGTAAAGTGGCTGTCGCTGACCTCTCGACCACCAATGCTTGACAAAACAATTTTTACTGATTAGTAATGTAATTAGAATTTTAAAATTCTACACAAATTAAAAAAATATCCTTTTTAATATTTATAGCAAGCATTTTGATCTTACTTTGAATATATATATATATAACAACGGGCAGAGCTGGATTTATAATTTTTAAAGTCCTAAGCTAATAAAAATTTAAGACAATTCTCCAATTTTTCTAATTGTATAAAAAGACACACATGTCTATTTACATAGGTTATTAATACATAGAAATCATTATTAAATTATTTAAATTTAAAATGTATACAATATAAATTAATATATATATATAATCTTAAAATTTAGAGGCATCCTGAAAATTGAGGCCACAAGCTTTAGCTTATTTACCTTAATGGTAAATTCGGCCCTGCCAACAGGCCACTAAACCTCAAGATCCTATACTTTGTTTTTGTTTTAAGATAACTAAGATCATTGTTACTGATGTATATTGAAAATAATAGTGTCATAAAAAGTTTTAATTGTCTTTCATAGTCGCATATAAAAGATTTCCACTATTTTCAGTTTCTACTATAACTACTATTATTCACAAAGATGTTTATAAATGTAAATTAATAAATAGTTGCTCAGGAAATCATAAATCTTTCAAGTATCAGATATGTGCAAGATGTGCTACTATCTAGGTCATTCATATTTTATTCCACTATTCTATCATTTCATTAAAAGTTACATCCAGTAAAATGTTTATAAATATAGTTTAAAACGTAGTGAAAATAAAGTTTTCCAACTGTTCAATTCTGTAGAAATGGAATGTATGCATGATTGTCTTCTTTAGAACCTCTCTGCAAGTAATTGAATCAGTATATAATAACAATTATATCCATTTAAAAACCTAATTTTATTTTATAAATAACTTTGGGTTAAATAGAAAAGGCTGCAAATAGAAAAAAAGTATAGTTTAAATAGAATTTAAAGGAGGAGCAGAGCTAAGCTATGTTTAGTTCTAAATTTAAATTACAACTAGCTACTTTTTAATTTTTTATTTGATAATAGAAAATTTTGTCAGTCGAATTAAGTTAATATGTTATATATATATATACGAATGTATATATATATAATGCTAACTAGATCGTTTAAATAGTAAATGCCATTATAATAAATGAAACTCCACCTCCTTCCAGCCGATAATAAAATTATAATACACACAATTACGTCTAACGGTGATAATAAATTTTATAAATAACTATAATAAAACGTAGAAGTACTTTCAATTGTAATTCATTATTTTTATTACAATTTTATTATATATTTAAATACAATTATAATAGACTTAAGGTAGATGTAATTAAGATGATTTGAACCCAGATTATCAAGCTGCCTTTAGTCATCCATTCCATCTTATACAGCTGATAGATGTATGTAGTCGTGTGTATCGGTTGTATAGGATGGAGTGGATGACTGAAAAGAACTTGAAAGTTTCGGTTCAAATCCCCTCTAATTAATTTTATTATATATATCACAAACAGTTTGATTTAGCTAAATAATTACTAACGATGAATATACAAAACTAACAAAAATAAGTTCTCTAGTAGGACTATTTTATCACCTTCAATATTAATCGCCAGGTCGCCCTGATTTCAAAGTGTAAATATACACTTTCAAATTTAAAAAGAAATGTCGGAGTAGAAATCAACTAAAATTATAATGTCTTAACTACTAATATTTAAGGTGTTATAATTTGTAGTTAGATTCAATTCTATCTCAAATTATTATCATAAAGAATGAATTCATAATGATGTTGAATAGCATTTTTCATGCTTTGAAATGTCTTGAATTTTGCGTTTGTTATTGAAAGCAATGGATGTTTGTATCTCACTCAAGGAGACGTTATAGCTATAATCAGTTACAGATTGCTTTTGTAGGCTATGGAATTGTCACATTGGATAATTTATACATGGTTATTTTAATGTAATGACAAATATTGACAAGTTTAATATTGGTAACTTAATTGATTATAATTTTATACCCTGAAATATAGTTTGTGGAGTTTTTGATTTATAGGTATTTTTACAAACATCAATTAACTATATATATATATATATATTGTACTACTAAATTATTGCATTATGATTTTTTTTCCATTTAGCTTTATTTTGTTAATGACCAAAACCTTTTTTGTTTTTAATGAATTACCATTTCTAACTGATATTTTTTACTCATTATGTTGTATGTAAATATATATTTATAAATAGAGTATATGCAATGACATTAAATTTTATATTGATACACTTTATATAATTCTCCAGGTTCTGAATTTATTTAAAAACTTAAAACTATAGATAAATATGTGGACATTTAACTGCAGAAAAAAAGACTTCATAAACATTTAATATGTTGTTACAATTTAATGTTTTATAAAATGTCAAAAACTTAATATAAGACTATTAAACACTACTTTATATGCTTAGACATAAAATTGCACAGTTCTGGGATTTTCCTACTTTCTATTTCCCTTGTCACGTTTTAGTCACAAGCATATTAAATTTAATTTATATTGTGATGAATTGGTCTCATGGCATATATAGACTTAAAAGTTTAGAAGGGAATGTAAAAATTGACATAATCACAATTAGACATATAATTATTTATAAAACCCGGAATAACAAAAAAAAAGCTCATATTTAGTGCAACTGATGTTAACTTTTTAAATTTTAACAAGACAGAGTGTTTTTATAATGTATATGGACCCTAAAATCTGTTTAAAAACTAATTAGTTTTAATGAATAAAATTAAAAAAACAAGACAATGATGTTAAATTATTAATGAAGATGGTAAATAGCTTATTTTAATCATCTTTTGTTTTCAATTCCACTATATATTATAAATTGATGTTTTAAATTTAGAAAGGAAAACATAGACGATTGAAGAAGTGAGTTGAAGCCAGCTTTGAAAAAGAGTTGTCAGTTTGCAAGTTAATGAAGTTTAAATTGTTAGAAGAAAAGGAAGTGGGATTCTCTATAAATTCATGGCCCAATATGTTAAAAGAAGACTGCTTGCTTGGCTTCCATCCATTAAGCTATAGAAAATAAAAAGAGCTGAAGATTGTAATTTGCTTTATATATGCCTATTCCAAAAATAATAATAAAAAGTCAACCTACTGATAAATTCTATACAATAGACAGCCAGCTTACTTAAGACTCCAATGCTAGGCTTTGTATATGTATCTTACTTTATAAGCATGAATACAGATCAACAATCTCAAACTGTTGTCAAGACAACCATTTAACAATAAAGATGGAACCCCAACTTTGTTTATGGTGTAATATATTTATATAGACCCTAAAGATAGCAATTTAACCACAGATATTAAAATTATTGATACAAAAAAGTTTAAATAAGCCTCTTTAAACAGTTTCAATATAACTTATTCTGAATGTAGACTAATAAATACTCAATTATAACATTACAAACTGCAATTATAAATTTTAAATTGTACCCAAAGTATTACTTAAATAGTAAGGGTAATAATGTTCAAGGGTAAATGGGTTTATCAGCAACCATTAGAAAACAGTCAACATTTAGATAATTCCAATATAAATAACAACCAGCAACCTCAAACTTTTGTCAATGCAACCTCTTTTTAAAAATAAAGGTAGTATTTCACCTTTATTTATGGTCCAATATATTTATATAGACACTAAAGATTGCAACTTGACCACCGAGATTGAAATTATCAATATATATATATATATTGATAATGATATACTGCAAACATTAACTTTGCAATCAAATAATGTTTAATTCTACTTATTGCTGAAAAGAAAAATATTTGAAATTGGCTATATTGAGTGAAGAGAAAACAGTAATTAACTGATGGAAATACATTTGTCTTAAAGTTAAAGAACAAAAGTTAAAAAGAAAAGAACATTCTAGTAGAATTTGCAAGAATATTGTTTGCAGTTAAAAGTAATCTACGAAAAGAAAAAAACATTCAAAGAAGTAATTTTTTTTTTTACTTATTTTAAAAACGTTTATTTAACATTTTAATAACACTGATACACTTGAACACATATATGTCGAAAAGATAAATAATCACCAATATAGGTATTACATGCTAAATCAGCAAGCATCAGTTGGTCCAGATTATCACATGATAATCTGGACCAACTGATGATTGCTGGTTTAGCATGAAATATAAATATATATTGGTGATTATTTATCTTTTTGATATATGTGTTCAAGTGTATCAGTGTTATAAGATAGAGTGGAGAGTGGTGGGTCATGGGAAAGTCTGTGCTCATGTACCCTATATATATATATATATATATTGATGCACATATATAATAAGCCTGTATTTCAGCTACTAATTTTTTAAATATAGTAACTTCTTATAAGGTAAAAATAGTAAGTTATCAATAACGGTAGTTTTGTAGGCACCCTTATTGTAGATGCATTCATTATTTAATACTTTATATGTTAATATAGAATAAAGTCTATAGATTAAATTAATATATTATCAGCAAAAGAAATATTCTTGGGATATTATAACATGCAGTATCTGATATATATATATATTAAAATTAAATAGTTTAAATTGGTTTATTAATAATTAGAATATTATATATTATTAGACACTGACACATGTATATATGTATATGTGTTTAATTAATATTTGTTACAGTTTATATATCTTGAAACAATAGCTATTGGTTTATTAATAATTAGAATAGTATATATTATTAGAGATTGACACATGTACATATGTATACGTGTTTAATTAATATTTATTACAGTTTACATATCTTGAAACAGTAGCTAATGATACATATATAGATGTTATTTTTTAACCTGGGAAATTATATTTATTTGTATATCAAAATAAAAATCATTTATTTCTATTGTATGGTACTTATCATACCTTTAATTTTTTATTATTATTTCTAATTAATAATTATAGTAGTCACTGTTTTAAATTGTCCAGTGAAATTATTTAATATTATAGTATAAAATAACAATTCATGTCAATTGTTAATACAGAGTTTAATATAAATAAATAAAATAATAACAAATAATATTTCCAAGCGCTTTCAACTCTTACAAATCCTTATCAAGGAAATAATAAATAAGGAGATAAAAGCAGTGTTGTATACTCTATTAGATGCCCACAAATAAATTGTAGTGCGATATATGTTGGAGAAATCAAAACAAATATTAAGTATCACCTTCAACAACATAAATATACGTATAATAGAGCAAGAGAAGATGATACAGTTTATCCAGCTTTATGTAGTCCAAAGGATTTTACAATATTAATGCACGAAACACATGATAAAAAACGCAAGATTAAAGAATCATATCTTATACAAAATTCATTTTGTGCTATGAAATTAACCAGCTTTCCGATTAATTGTTCCTGGACAATGCAATGAAATGTTAAATTCATCACCTAGGAGAAAATATAATTTTTTTACACTGCCTTGATAAGGACTCATAAGAGTTGAAAGCACTTGGAAATATTATTTGTTATTATTTTATTTATTTATATTAAACTCTGTATTAACAATTGACACGAATTGTTATTTTATATTATATACAGAAGTATTATTTATTTATTTATTTTTAATATTATAGTAGATTAAGATTACATCTGTATTTGCTCTTGTTCACTATTATATTGATCAGTGTACTCCAATCCTAAGATAGTTCAGACAATAATGGTATACATAATAAATTACCAAAATGTTTTCAATATCTACAACTGAAAAGATTTTATTATTTACTTTTAGATACAGCTGAGTGTGTTTTCAATGTGATACACCAATGATTTTGGTATGTCATACCAAAGTTTCACTCAATTTGGTTTAAAAATAAATACTACAACTTTTTTAGTTGCAAATATTAAAAACGGTTTGCTAATTTATTACAAATAAAATAAAATTATATATATATATGTGAGAGTATGTGTTGAAGAGGAGAGGGAAACGATATGTTTGCATAGACATCCAGTGGATTCTCTATAAAATTATTTGGATTACACAAAAATATAAATAATCTTTAAAGTCCTTATATTTTGCTTATAAACTTGATGATCAGTACAGTCATGGTAACAGATAACTCAAAGCAGTAATGATGATCAGTATGGGTATAATGACTCAGCATTTCTGTTATATTGATTATTGTAATTTTAGTGCTTATATTTATGTATCCAGATGAAATATTGATGTTTGTTTTAATAATATGCCATAAATTTGGCATTATTTGGATGATGCTTAGCTCAAAAGTTATAGTATACATTTTTGAATTCCAATCTGAATGGATGATGATGTTTGTTACTTATTGTTAACTTATATATTAGTTCTAATGACTTTAGTGCTGATATTTTGCTCATTATTTGCACATGCACTTTGATTGTTATGTTTATGATGATGATTTCTATCACTTCTAGACACACTTTATATTGGTCTTCATGTATTAATAATTATTATTTAGGTGTAATCTACAATCAAATACTTACTTTTAAATCTAAGGTTATTTTTATTAGTCTAAAGCCATTGCTTTTAGACAATTTATGGCAATCATATCAATTATTTTATATGTAACATATGAAAAACTAAAACATTGGTAAAAAAAAAAGAAGGTCTTTTAAAAAAAAATACTATATAATAAATGTCAAGTGAATATCTCCAAAATAAAAACTTTACATTATCAGGCTTCCTCACTTTTGGATTAAAATAGTAAAATGAGTTATTTCTCCATATTTTTGGTACACCATAAGATAATTCAATTATCTGGCTGATTAATGTTTTCTATTGTTTTTTTTTTTTACATATACAGTGTTTCAATAAATAAAATTTATTAACATTTTATTCAATTGGAATATTAAATAATGTCATCGATATGATTTCCATCATTTGTGACCTAAAAGTTGATCTGCTTTGGAAACTTCACATGAATTTAATGTAATAAATCTACATAGCCATCAATTTTAGCACATTCATTTCTTATGTTGTCAATCAAGTGTGTTACATTTGTAATTTTCATTGATTACACCTTTAGTACCATGGAAAAGCAAAGTTGAATTCTTCTTGAATGATATGCATTAAATTCATCTGCTATTTTTTGATATATAGTTAATGAAATTTTCTAAGTGTCTAGACATATGAGATACTATATTGCATTCTTCTAGTTCCTAGATAATTTTTTTTTTTTTTAGATATTTTGTATATACTATAACGATCCAAAGGTAAGTGAAGATCAAATCTTACCATAATCCACACTATAAGAGTGCCATCTAGGCATTTGAACCTAGAAAAATTATATAGTAGGCAGATACATAAGTTAAAAAAATTATATTGGTTGATTTTGGTCATTAGCCCATTATCACTAGTTCAGTGGAATAGCAGAGATTTATATTTTATAATAAATTCTTATCTAAGAATATATAAAAAAAGAATAAAATAAGCCACTGCCAGTAATTAACACACAAACATTTATTTACGCACATATAAATTTTGAATCATTTTAAATTTTGAGGAATAACATTATTTTAGATTTTAATATAACTTTTAATTTAAATTATTATTTTAAACTTTTAAATCATTTACACAGATGAAATTTATATTTATTTTAAGATTGTCGCGTATGAATAAACTACATAGATATGCATTTGAAAAGAACATATTCTATACCTTATTTAACCTTAGGCCAAAAGTTTGCAGTCAAACCAGCGTCAATCCATCTGATACATTGATGTATTCAATGTAGCATGAAAATACAACAGCACAATATACTATACTGTCAGGAATGGACATCTGAACAGTATAGTTAGAGAAGACATTGACTCTTGCCCAATACAGGAATGTTACATCTGTATGGCAAGAAGAACAATAAAATAAAAACTCCATAGGAAGGGACCATGGTCCTTTTTGCCGACTTACAATCCCATCCATAGGCAAAAGGGTTTTGTGTGGCATATACAGGGATTCTGCCCGTAGCGAACCTCATACTACATCTGCTAATTACACCAATATATCCAATCCATTGACCTAATTCAACTACAAAATAAATAACCTAAGATTACCCTCCCTTAATATAACTTTACAAATCTATATAGCCATTCACGCCTGACTTAAATTTAACATTTATTTAAATTTGCACAGATGGATTTATAGAAGTTTGTTTTTTCATGTTGAGCATTGATTGACTACACAGATTATGTGCTCAAAAATATTTCAAAATAAACATAAATGATCAAAATATAAAGTTATTGATGTAATTGCATGAGGGAATTCACAAGAAACCCAATGGCATTCATCATAAGATGCCACATTAACACCAATAACTAAAAAGACATCCAAATAAATACATTTTAGATATTCACCATAAGATATCATTATTTACCGAATGTCTATATATTTTAATCATATATGAAAACAAAAATGTAATTAGATGTGAACGAATCCATGCAAGTGTCTATCCTCAATTGAAATTTAATGCATTTAATAATTTAAACAATAAATATTAATACAAATAAAAATAATAATTAAAAAAAAATGGAAATGATTTTTAGCAAACAAATATGTAAAAATTAAACATTTATAATTAATTTAAAACATAAGTCAGAGAAAAGTTCCTTTTTTAAAATTTAGATTAACTGATCAAATCTTTAAACTTCTTAATTACTTCAGATTTTAAAATTGTTCAGTTCAATTGCTTACAGTAGAAGAGCTCCCGATTCCTGTTGGCAATTCCCATGAAGACTTGGAGGAAGACTGGTCTGATATTCTGTAGGTAGCCTTAGCTGGTTCCATCTGGTATCACAGTCATTTCATTTTTAAAATGAGTGAGAGAGAATGACAAGTGCGTCTTATCGTTCTTCTAACAAAATCAAGTTGGAACTGTCAGGAAACTCTATATTTCTCTTTTTATAATCCTCCTATGGATTCCATGAACAAAAACATCACTGTTCCATTTTTTCGTTATGGTCCGGGCCTTTATTTGCTGTTTCTATATTGGACAAGCTAATTCTTTTTATTCTCTTATCTATCTTATCCTCTGACTTTTTTAATTACAGTATATAAGAGCCCTACGGGCTAGTTTGGTTTTCGATAATTCATAAACAATCATTTCCATTTAAAAATTATATAAATCTTTAAATCTTGTACTTTTTTATAACAAAGTACGTTCAAATACTTTTATTTATAAAAAAAAAAATTTTTTTTTTTAAAGTTTTGCATCTGTGCGAATATATACGTATACACATTTAGCTTTTAGTTTTTAATAAATTTATTTTATTTGCGAACTTAAAGTTTTTATTTTGAATTAATGTAACGGCATATTTATAAATCGTTACATATCAGTAAACTTCCTCAAAAAACGAAAACATTAAAAAAAAAAAAAGAATTTACTTAGTGTTAGTAATTATGTTACACAAATTGATTATATATTAAAATTTCAACAGGACAAACTTTTTTTAAAAAAAACAACAACACAGTAATTACACACAAATATGATAAAAAAAAATGTTGACTGTTTATTCTTTATAACCAGCTAAACTTCTGCCCCCTCTCTTCCAAGTTTCTTTTCTTCTACTTTTAACTATTACTTACGCAAGTTGAACGATTAGATTTTAATTGTGCGAATATATACGTATACACGTTTAGCTTTTAGTTTTTAATAAATTTATTTTTATTTGCGAACTTAAAGTTTTTATTTTGAATTAATGTAACGGCATATTTATATATCGTTACAATACATTTGTCAAAATATTCTCTTTTTTTCACTTTCCTTTTTATAATAACTCTAATCATTGATATTTTATCCATGTTTCTTAGTTTAGATTTAATGATATGATTAACTTTTAATTTATTAATATTTAAATTACAATGTTGTTATTATTCTAATTATTTAATTTTTTTTATAATATATTCTTCCAAGTAGTTAATGTTGTCATACATTCTTTTAGTAATGTAGCCGAGCTGTCTTCTTACTGATATGATAAATTTCTTTCACAACTATGATATCATTTTAAATCATTGAAGCATATATTTTTCATATATTTTCTTATCATTTGATAAAATATATTTATTGAGTTATATTGCATAGGAGTTTTAATTTTTTATATATTTTATTTTTATGTATAAATTGCCTTGCTCAATAAATTGTTTTTCTTTTGTAACTCTCTGTGTTGCTGTAATTTTTAATAAAGTTTTTGATATTTTTCAATAATTTATCTTTAAGATCTATTAATCATATTTAAAATTTTAAGTTTTAGCTTCAATTCATAGAAGTATTTTAGGACGTTAGGTAAATCACCTATTACTACATTGAATTTCAATGATTTCTATAACTATGTTTTTGTATTAACTCACACTGGACAATTTGTTAATTAATCACTATTTTGGTGTGCTTGATATATGAAGAAAATTATAGTTTTGGATCATTAATTTCTGAATTTGGTATTCTTTCATTTTCTTGTCTATTTTGTTTTTACTTTTCCTCAAAATTAAAATAATTATTTATATATATTATTCTGTGAATTCCAAATTTATTTATTTTTGACCTTATGTCTAAATTTTCTCATTGCACTTTAAAATATTGTTTTGTCTCACTTAAAATAATTTTGTACATATAAACTTAAAATTATATAGACTTTTATTTAAATAAGTATTATAATAAAAAAAAACACAATTGTGTTATTTGACGTTTTCCAAAAAGTTGAATAATGTACTATTCAAGCTATTCTGCATGATATATAAGTTTATCACAGTAGATTTTTGACAATCTTATTTTTTTTCTTTTCAACGAATATTGTTATAACCGCACTTATGACTGCGCCAATGTTATAACTGCAAGTCATACTGTGTGGTCAGCAAATAACATTATACAATTCCCATGCTGTTCTTTTCCAACGAGTGCTCTCCAACGAATCGGTCTACAATGAAGCTCTCCAATGAATTGGTCTGCAATGAAGCTCTCCAACAAATTGGTCTGCAATCTCTCCACTGAATTGGTCTGCAATGAATGCTCTCCAATGAATTGGTCTGCCATGAAGCTCTGCAAACGAATTGGTCTGCAACGAAGCTCTCCAACGAATTGGTCTGCAACGAAGCTCTCCAACAAGTGCTCTCAATATCTCCACTGCAGTCTCTTTCAGCTACACCTGTGAACTACATTTCCACTGGGTACTGATCATTAACCACCAGCACTGATGTGAGATATCTCTACTTAAATACTGCTTACTCAATACTGCTTGACTGCTCTCCATGTTACACTGCTAGATGTTACCCAGTCTTCTTATTGCTCTCTGACAACTGCAATGATCAATCAATGCACTGACCAATAAGGTAACATCTCTTATCTAGAAACATTTGTAATTAGCAAATATTTCTAGGAATTGTCATCACCTCTACGTCAATGCACTAATTAAATTCCTCAGCTATCAGAGCGCAATCTAAAAACAGCATTACGAATAAATTCTAGTTTTTTCTGGAGTGCTCAAACATGTCTGCCATTTTACAAAACACTACACACCTCCCTCCACTCCAGAAAAACCATTGTTGCTATTCCTACTTTCCTGTAATTTCACTAAGAAATATACGATTTAACTCTGCTGCCGGAACTTTTTCACCAGTAACCTTCAATGGTGACTGCGCAAGCATTTTATTTCCAAACTTTTCACTTCCGTTGTTAACATTACTAATTGGGATTGACATTTTCACCCAGTTTCTCCATCTACAGATAAACTTGTAGTTCAACGTATTCGCTACTCCGAGGTTCCAAATGTGACTGTGCCAATGTTATATCCGCACTTATGACTGTGCCAATGTTATAACTGCAAGTCATACTGTGCGGTCAGCAAATAACGTTATACAATTCCCACACTGTTCTTTTCCGAGTGCTCTCCAACAAATCAGTCTGCAATGAAGCTCTCCAACGAATTGGTCTGCAATGAATGCTCTCCAATGAATTGGTCTGCAATGAAGCTCTCCAATGAATTGGTCTGCAATCTCTCTGCTGAATTGGTCTGCAATGAATGATCTCCAACAAATTGGTCTGCAATGAAGCTCTCCAAATGAATTGGTCTGCAACGAAGCTCTCCAACGAATGCTCTCAATATCTCCACTGTGGTCTCTTTCAGCTAACCTGTGAACTACATTTCCACTGGGTGCTGATCATTAACCGCCAGCACTGATGTGAGATATCTCTACTTAAATACTGCTTACTCAATACTGCTTGACTGCTCTCTATGTTACACTGCTAGATGTTACCCAGTCTTCTTATCACTCTCTGACAACTGCAACGATCAATCAATGCACTGACCAATAAGGTAACATCTCTTATCTAGAAACATTTGTAATTAGCAAATATTTCTAGGAATTGTCGATCGCCATTACGTCAATGCACTAATTAAATTCCTCAGCTATCAGAGCGCGATCTAAAAACAGCCTTACGAATAAATTCTAATTTTTTCTGGAGTGCACAAACATGTCTGCCATTTTACAAAACACTACAAATATCTCATAAAAAAATTCATAATTTTTTTTCAAATCAATTGATAACTCTACCATTCTTCCAATTTTATAAAATACGATTTTATTTAACTTTTTACATTTATTTCTTTTAACAATAGAAATGGTATTACTGCTATCTATGGCTTGATATGTTTGTATGTAAACTAAAGATTACAGTTTGAGCAAGGAGTGTGAGATTAATAATGCAAAGAAGTTTAAATAAACCTCATTATACAGGCAAATATAAAAATTATAAAAATATTATAGCCTTGAGTAATTGGCTTTATTGTCTTAGTAGATATATACTTTATATAAATTTAGGGAGTTATAAATGACTATTTACTAGTCTTTTTTCAGAATAAGTTATTTTTGCTTGATTAATGAGGTTTGTTTAATTTTTTTTGCACTATTAATATCACACTCCTTAGTCAAACTGCAATATAGATAAAGATCGTTGTCTTGACATATATTATTTTTCTGACTTACAAATGCATTTCAATAAAATCATAATAGCACCACTTTGACAATGGAAAGAAGGTTTAAGGTTTTTTTATTTCTTAAAGCAAAAGTTAACCAGAAGGACTTATATTTTGGAATTATTAACTTTATTATTACATACATCATATGTTTATAACACACATGCTTACAATAATATACTCATGTGAAATGAAGAAACAACTTCAGAATTTTATTTTCTGCAATTTTTTGCTGCATATCTTGTAATTCTTCAATTACTAATCATAAAACGTAATATATATATATATATATATATATATAAACCTCTGGGATGGAGAAATATTTTCTATATTGTCAAATGCATTAGAATTTTTTTCTTTTAAAATGAAAGTTAACCAGAAGGGCTTATATTTTGGAATTACTAACTTTATTAAGTATTTACATATTACACCTGCAATGTAGAGGAGATGGTAGCCTTTTCATATCTGAGATAAATGTTTAACCTTATAATTACATAAAATAAACCCTGTGATGTTATCCAATATGGTATCAAAATGTGCTTTTTTAAAAAAATCCAATTTTATATCAAAACATTTTTTTTGTGATATTTTTTGACAGTCTCAGTTATTGTCCAGATTTCATTCTGACAACAGCTTTTATCATAGTTTTAATTCAAGCTTAGTTATTGTCCAGATTTCAATTGTATTTTTGTTTGATTTGTTTGATTTTAAGTGAGTAAGTATATGCAGTTTTTCTTTTTTCTTTTGATTTTCTTTATGTTATCATTAGAATTAATGATAGGACAGCAGGAACTCTGATCAAAATTATCAAATGAAATGTAAAAAAGTGTTATATCATATATTTGGATCATTGGAATGCCTATAAAAGTGATGAATCATTTTTATTTTTGTGTGAACCACAAATATAATTTTGTGAATGCAGAAACTAGGGTTTACACATAAAAGATTGAAAGACTTTGGGGTTCAATGAAATGGTATAATAAGCACCAGAAAGGAACAGCATGGCAACACCTAGATTTATGTTTGGCAAAATATATGTGGTGGAGATTTTATAATGATGATGATGCATTCGTTTCTGTACTGTACAAAATCAAAAAAAATATCTCTGCCAGAATGAACAATTAATAAGTGTTTCAATTTTACCATAATTCTTAATTTTATGATTATTTTCTTTCTTTTTTTTTTTCAAAAAAATACATTTACTTATTACCATTATTTAAGGGGGGGTGGTGGTGGAGAAAATTCTGTTCAGGTGAGATACTGCACAATCACATGTTTATTTTGTGGGAAAATTTTTAGTTTGTCTCCATATTGGCAGAAAAAATTTGATCCACTTAAAATAAAATAGAATGGACAAATTCATTGTTTCATTGTCACAATGCCTTTTATATATTACCCAGTAAATAACCTATGTATATATATATATATATATTGATAATATTTTAGACAATTTTTGTAATTTAGTGTTTGTTTTGTACATTTTTAAATAAAAGTTTGGCAATTGCATAATGACATGTTATTGTTTACATATGTTTGCATGGTAAATCAATATTTTTAGTGTTGTTAAAAATGTACTTTTTAAGATTTTATTTTTTTGGGCAAATTTATATTTTTAGTATTGCATAATTTTTTTTTAACATTGAATTTTTTTGATTGCACAAACATGTGTTAAGTAAATGTCCATTTTGGGAGGAGGATTTTATGGTTTTTTGATAATATTTTAGACTAATTTTTGTAATTTAATGACTGTTTTGCTGATTTAAAGCAACATAATTTACTTGTTATGATTGATTTTTTTGAAATTCATATTTTTAGTATTGTTAGAAATTAATATTCCATATCATATTTTTATATATTACTTGGTAAGTACTGTATGTGTATATTTTAGTATTTTTGGATAATATTTTACAGTAATTTTATATTTTTAATAATTGTTTTAGTAATAGACCTGCCACATATTAGACCTACAACACCTTTTCACATACATATTCAGGCTGCCAATAACTTTGTAAATGTGGCAAAAAATTATATATGTACACATGATCCATTTCAATGAATTTATCATTTTAAGTTTGTAGAAGAGCCAGGTGTACATGTTATTTAGGTCAGATCAAAAGATTAGAAAGTTGTCAGCAGATTGATATGAGTGTGAAAAGGCACTGCAGATCTAATATATTTTGCAGGTCTAATATATAAGTAATCTTTATTATGAGTTATAAAAAAAGTGCTTACAATTATACATTTGTGTGATTTCAAAAATTTAGTTCCTGCAATTTTTTGCCACATATTTCATAATTCCTTAATTACCATTTTGAATAAATGAAGATTCTTATACATAAATAAATATAGATTTGTGCATGAAAACAAAAAAAAAACATCCTCTGAAAATAAGCTCTACGATGTGTTTTGGAGGAAAGATTAATATAAGACTATGTCTTATTTTCAGAGAAACATGGTAGCTTAAGGGATTATTGTTATTATTAGCCCAATAAATTGCCATTAATAGTATACTTATCCCAGATCATAGTTTTCAATTTGATTAAATTTGAAAAATGCCAATAATTCTCTATTTTAGTTTTCACTTTTGTCCATAGATATAAAAAGTAATTAAAAATAAGACAACACACAGCTTCTCAGGAAATTTGTGGTCATTGACTATTTTATACCAAGAAGAAAAATGTATGATGTTTTTTAACTATTATTTTAGTTTAAAATTTATTTTATTAATTTTCTGAATAATAAAATTATAAAAGCAAAATCTATGTATTGTATTAAAAGTATATTTTTGTTGTAAAAAATAAAATAAAATCATTGTTGTACTTTATAAAATTGAAATAATGATAAAGTTATCATTGATTTGAAAAGAAAATATGAATTTTATTTATAACATGTCCATAAATTCAGATTATTTTTTTTTATATATATTTTAAAAATAAAATCAGTTTGTAAATTTTTTTTAAGTTCATGTGATAAATTCATTTTCTTTTAAAAGTAGTTTCATTAAATTGGTTATTTGGAAAACAATATTTTACAATAAATATGCAAATATATAATTTTATTTTCCCACAAAGTTTAATCAAAATAGAAAACTATGTGTATAAAAAATAACCTTAAAATTTAAATCTTGGATTAATTATATTTAATTATTGTGATCATACAATATCAAAGCTGGTACTTTAATCTGTTAAATGTATATCTTCCTAAATCTCAAGATACTGTTACAAGAGTGATTAATGTAATTAATTCAACACTAAGAACTAGCCCCTTTGAAATGATTATTATTAGAGATTTTAATCATACATATCAAGACTTTAAAAAAAAATGTATTGGTTACATAAATCAATCTCTGTGCAGTGGAAAATTCTTCTTTGATGATGAATCTTTCTATTTACTTTTTTTTTCACCTTCATTATCATCACAAATAGAAGCTCATCTGTGGCCCATTACATTCTCTGATCATTATGCTCTGGAGATTAAAATAACCCCAAGAAACATTCTACAACCTATAATTGAGATGCCAAGGACTATTTACATGCTTACAAAGTTTAATGCCACTATTAAACAGATCTCTGAAGCTTATATCATTTTCCATAGAACAAAAATTTTAACTTTCCCTGAGGTAGATGCATGGAAGACTTTTATTGAGACACTAACAAAGTTAATAAATTCTTATACTGCTAAAACTAAAGGTCCAGTTATTCTTCTCAATGAGCTGGACACCATAGCATGTGATCTCAAAAATATTTCATATGAAGCACAAAATATTCCTAACATTTTAAATTTAAAATCCAAATACAAGGCTAAACAAAAGGCCATTGCTGAATACTTATCAATTAAAAGGGCCAGACAATATCTTCATCACCAACATTGCTGGACTAGGGGGTACATGAGATGGGCCCTTGGCTCTAGCAGAAGATCAAAGGCACCTAGGTCCATTGAGATACAAGGCAACTGCTATACAGGCTCTTCCATGCTTCTCAGAATTTCGGGAATATTATGCAAAAAAAATTCCAACCACTTGGCATTTCTTTTGTCAGGAAATGTTTTGTTTATGAACATTCTGATCAACTCAAAATTACTGAAGCAAGAAACCTTTCAAAGATTTCATCATTCCCTCACAGAACTCACCCTGGATTACACGGAATACCAAAATTTTTATTACTTCATTTATGCGTCTTTTCAGTCCCCATTATTAAAAAAATGGTAGACTTCTTGGCTAGTGGCTGCCAAGAAATTAATGAGCTTTACCAAATAGGCATGGTCCCGCTTGTTAAAAAACCTGAGGGTCAAAAAAATCTTGATAATCTTCGGCCTATCTCTATGGTGCCATTGCTTATTAAAACCATTGAAGGCCTTATTAGAGAGGATATACAAACAAACCTTATTGGAAAATTATCAACCTATTAGTTTGCAAAGAAAGGGAGCTCTACTGCTGATGCTGTCAGTCGATTTTGACTTCTAGTCGATCATGTTCACAGGAAAAGGATGCCATGGCCAGTTGCAGTTCAACTTGTCTTTGCCAGAGCCTTTGATTGTGTCAGGATTGATGTGCTACTTGGTGTACTGGAGGAACTCCAAGGGCCTCGATAATTGAGAACATTCTTCTTAACAGAGAAGTGTTTCTCTCACTTGATGAAAGAGTTGCTCCCAGCTTTTGGCCTTGTGTATTCATCCCTCAGGGATCACCACTAAGTGCACTACTCTTCACAGTCTATGTGAACCCATTGCTGTTGAGCATCGAGTCTTTCATTCCTGGGATTTATATTCCTTTATTGAGAGAGAACATATGCCATATTTCCTATATAGATGATGTTGTTGTGTTTTTCTCATCTCAGGATGAGTTCTATAGACTTGAGGAACTCCTAGACCAGTTTGCATGTGAATTTGCCCTGGCAATTAATGGAGCAAAGTCAGCAATGTAGTTCATTCTGACAGTGAAGCAAATATCTAGTAGACTTAAAGCTCCCCCACAGAAATTTCTTGGTTTTAGTATTGCTTCTTCTCCAGCAGTCATGAGAAAAGAACTTGAAAATTCATTAATTTTAAAGATTGAAAAGACTGTTAATTCACTATCTAAAATTTATCTTTCTCTGTTTGGAAAGGTTGCACTCCTTAATTCTGTCATTTTACCAAAAAAATATTTATTATCTAGCTGGTTTTTCACCAACAATTTGTTTCATCCACAAGGTTGAATCCCTATGCAGAAAGCTGTGCTGGGGAGGGAAGACACCAGCAATAAGTCTTAATATTTTGCAAACACCAAGATATCTTAATGGTTTAGGACTGCACTCGATTAAAATTTTTCTGATACAGAGGACTTACAATGTCCTTGTTAAAATTTTCAAAGACAATGCAAAAATAGAAGGTCCATTACCTTTTGAAAAAATAATTCCCACTGATTGTCCACCCCCTCATAAAAGAAATATCTGGATGCAACAACAATTAACTATGGTCTTTAATAGTATCAAAAGCTCTAGCTCTATGTTTGGTGAAAAAATATCATACTGGAGTTCTTATCAATTAGTTCACTCTGGTAAATCTAGGCCAGATAATCTTCTCCCAGTTGCAATCCCTTGTCTCATAAGGCTGACTAAGTTCCTGAGATTGGAACCAAAGTTTGTGGATTTTTTGGTTAAGGTCAACCTTGGAGTCTTGCCTACTAGGATGTTTCTTTGTAATCAGAGAGGACACAACATTGATACAGTATGTACTCTTTGTAGAAGATTTGACGAGTCCATTGAACACATACTCTATCAATGTGAATGGTGGACTTGGTTACAGAATATTGCCCTACAGAGGATTACAGGATACAATTCTTCAAATGTCTACTTTAATGATGCATTCAAAAGTGGAAATTTTGGCTCCATCTGCCTGGCCACTTTCATAAATTTCATCATATGGAAGATTAGATGTAAGGTATTATTTGATAGAGTTGGCCGGTCCTATTGAAGACATTTTCTTAAAGTTATTATATAAAGCTAAAGAAAGTAATCTAAAAACATGCCTGCCTAGTCTTGCTGAGCAAACATGGAGTCAATTAAATATTTAGCAATGGCCATGTATATTATTTATTCACGACATTTAAACTTTACACACCATGAGATTTATATGCCAAATTAGATCACCCCTGATAAGTAACATAATATAAATTTTACTTTTAATCCTGTACTCATCATCTAATTTAATAACTAATTAGTCTTTAATGTGTCAGACATGATTGTAAACATGAACTCTATATTACAATGTATATTTTACTTTTTGTGCTAATAAAGATTATTTTGAAAAAAAAAAAGATTAAGATTATTTTTACTTTTACTTTTTTTGCTAAACAAAAACAAATAAAAATAAAATTTATTAAACAAAGGATTTTAGCAAAAATTGTAAAGTTATTCAATAAAATCAACTCAAATGAAAGAGCAACATTATAGAAGAAAATGCTTTTGTATTTTTAATATAATTCTAGGGGAGGAAATATTAATATTGTGAATCTAAAATAAAATGAGATCATATAATATTTTTATCACACGTAATAAATGTGATTTAAGTTATTTTTTAAAAATATATAGTAGAATATTATCATCTATAAACATATTTTTATCACACATTCATGTAAATATACATGATAATGGGAATCAATTGGTGAAGAAAATAGTATACAGATAGAGATTATTGTTTCTATATACTATGTACATCTGATGATAATCATGTGATATATTGAGCAATAAAACAAAATAGGATTAAAGAAATAAAAAGCACAAAAATGTAATACTTACAACACGTATTAGAATGCCAAATCTAACCAGTTAATTAGACAGATTTTTCTTTTAAATATATTATTTAAGAATAGAATGTGATGTTGATTCAATCAAGCATCATTTTATAAATGAAGTGACCTTTAGTTAACATCTTTAGTAGTAATGGCACATTTTCAGAATTATTATCTACTTGAAACTCATATTTCTTTTAATTAGTTAAAAGATCATAAAGTAAATACAGCCTTTTATCCATAATTAAATCAAAATCTATTTGAAAGAGTGACACTTTGTTATGAAAAAAACATTTTTCCAGACCTATATTTAAGTCTTTGTGCAAAACGCAAATTGCACTTTCTCTCCAGCTGGAACTAGACCACTGGTGTTTATGACACAAATCACAAATATGTAACCATTTTTTACTGATTAAATGTATATAATGGAGATAAGATGTACATAAATAAAAGAAAGGGAAAAAGAAAATAGACATTTTATTAACAATAATATAACAAAATAAATAGTAATGATATACTCCGCTAGAAAGATTATAATTTATTTAAAATTATAACTTAGCCCTGCTTTCAACCAGGTCAGTCATACTCATAGAACTAATATATGTTTATATAAATAGAATTTATAAAAAAAATATTTTAAATATACTATTTATGTGGTAATGCAATGCATGAGTCTTTTTTGTTTATTATGTTGATGTTATTTGCAATAAACCACACCTCTTTATATTTTTTTTTGATCATTTCCAATCAGAAAGGATGTTCATTGACTATTAATGATTGTTACTTATTATTATTTATTATTAAGAAATATTATATAAAGCTAAAGAAAGTGATCTAAGAACATGCCTGCCTAGTCATGCTGAGCAAACAGGGAGTCAATTAAATATTTAGCAATAACCATGTATATTATTTATTCATGACACTTAATCTTTACATGCCATGGGATTTATATGCCAAATTAGATCACCCCTGATAAGTAACATAACATAAATTTTACTTTTAATCCTGTACTCATCATCTAATTTAATAACTAATTACTCTTTAATGTATCAGACATGATTGTAAACATGAACTCAATATTACAATGTATATTTTGCTTTTTGTGCAAATAAAGATTATTTTGAAAAAAAAAAAAAAAGAAGAAATATTGTTGAGTTATTAACAATAATAATTTTATTTCACAAACTATCATGCTAAAAATCAAAGTTGAATAGATGAATTAACCAAAGATATTTATCCTTTTAATTGATTAAAAGTCTAGTTTAGTTATATTATGTAATATTCTTTAATTTATCTGAAATTATTTAGTTTGTAATTTGTGAATATGTTCCAATTCTATCCTATTAATTAATTGCTAAATATAAGGAATTATTTTGCAAGATTTTATAGTAAGAACAAAATAAAATTACAAATCAATTTAGACTATGGAAATAAAAAAAAGTAATTACTTTATTTAGGCCTTCCACAAATTGAATGAAACTTAAATTGTACTATAAATTGCCTTGGCAATTATGCCAATATTATTAAGTTCGATGGTAGGAACTTTCTACGGCTATACATATAAACTGTCTGTAGAAAATATGAGTTGCAATATGAAGAACATTATTTGGAAATTGATTGTCTGTAATCCTGATATAGTTTTTTTCTTTTCAATTTACTTTTAGACAGGCAATTTAACTGGTCACACTTGTTATAATTCACATTAACATGTCAGGTTAGCAAATAAGCCATAGTCTATCACTTCAAAACTTATGTTTGTAGATTCTTTTAGCTCTACAGCACAATTTTAAATTCTAGGAATTTTAGCAAAATTTCCTGCAGACTTTAACAGCTTCAATAAGGAAGTCCCTAATTTTGATTTGAGAAAATATTGAAGATATATAACCAATGCCTTCTCTTGACATGATTCACATCTATTTTTATAATAATTTCATAGTGTGGCTGCTACTGTAGAATTTTTTTTTACTTATAATCTTAATTTGACTTCCAATCACAATATCTTTATAATATATATTGGTTAGCTCACTAATAACAACTAACTTTCTTACAATTATTTTTTTTCTTTTTATGTTTAATTAAATTACTTGTTGACCAAAAATATATTTCTTAAAACTCACAAACTAACTTTCTCATTTATTCAAAATGGTATTAATAAATATGTTATTACTGATATATATATATTTTCCAACGTTGTTTACCAAATGAGTTAATTATCTTGTTCTTTAAAACAGCACGCTTATTTTTTATAATTTTTTTAAGTGTTTAATAATAGTTTTTACTTGTAAACAATAAACTACCCCATTCAAAATCAAACTATTTTATTTTTAGTCTCGAGTGTTAAATTAAATTTTATATAACTATAAATGGTTTCAACAGCAGCCATCGCTCTTCCCACCAGCAATATACAAGTTATTGAAATCATTCATGTGTGCATATTATTCAGCACATTGTCTTTTAAACACTTAAATGGGATACACACAATACAATTTTCTTTATGTATTTTTTTATTTATTTTAAATTTCTTAACGCCATTCCACAATATTAATAATCCTAAATTTATTAATTTTTGTTAAAAATCTTGTGCTCCCCTTCCCCCCATTGTTTTTAAATTCTGCGACTTCATTCTCAACAGACTCTCTCTCTATATATATATTTGCTCAAATTATACAAGCACACAATTAAAAGATTTTAACCTTGATTAATAAATAGGAACACCGTTATGGTTCGTGCATAACAAGAATTAATTTCAGGAAATTAAACCAAACTAAAACTATATATATTGCTCACTTAAATTACCTTTATGCACATCAATTTCAACACATATATGCCAATGTACACTCATTTAAGCTTCATGCCAATTTGAATTCCCAACTAATTCCATTACTGTGAAATTACATTTTTTTTTATTCCTGTATCTTTGTAATCCAATTTTGAATTTGATTTTTCATACAGCATTACTAATCTATAAAATATAATTAAAAGATTTATTAGATTATTATTTATTTATGCGCAATATATTTCATAACCTTTTGCTTTCTATAATAAGATCACTAATATGAGTTTAGTCTTAAACTCATTTGTTTATTAAATTCCATATGGGAAAAATCGATTCCTTCACTTTAAAATGAAAATATCCTGTCTTTTCTTAAAGAAATGGTTAAACAGGAAATCATTTATAAAAACAAAGTCGCCCATTTCTTTAAATAAAATACAAACATTTCAATTCAGTTTTCTTTTCAATATGTATAAAAAACTTTTCTGTGAGAATTAAAAAAAAAACAAACTCTAATAGATAAAATTCATACAGCCGATCAATATAGAATGATTAAGTTATACGTAATTATTAAATTTACACATAAATTAATTAATCGTTTTACTTTGATTTAAAAATTATATTTATAAATACTGATCATTAAAATATATATAAACACAATAAAGAAATCAATGAATGGCTTTACTAATCAGGAGTTGATATAAAGACCGAGCGCCGGAAGTGACAGGACTTTCAGTGATTCGAAGACCTAAAGCTTAAAATCTGTTACTTTACTTCCACTCAAGGCATTAAAACAATTAAATTAATGTATAAAAAGGACTGGTATAATACAGTAAGGGAAATCTTTAAGATTAAAAACGACTCCTGGTGTTGGTAATACACCCAATGTGTGTGAAATTTAGATTTTGAAAATTTTTGTACTAATATATATATACTTGCGGCTACGTATTTTGGATTCTTTTATGTATATAGTTATTTGTTGCTAATGTCAACACTGAATCGGCATATTAGCTAAATTACGCCCACTATCTGTAATAGAGAAGTCATACGAGCAAATGTTACAGTTTTAAAAAAATGTTATTAACGCACTCAATTTCCTATATGGAATGTTAATACATGAATTGTTTCTTACAGTACATGCTTTTTCAAACCTGCACTCCAGTATGTAGTATATATGGAGTTTGAACTCAGACTTTCATACAACTATCCACGCTATCTCATACTACTGACACACTTGATCACACACATTATCTTTTCGACATGTGTGTGATCAAGTGTGTTAGCAGTATGAGATAGCGTGGATAGTTGAGGGTCGTGTGAAAGTCTGAGGTCTAACCCCCTATATATTATATTGAATGTTGTTTTTTTTTTAAACAAAAATCCAGACAAAAATGGCTAATTGAGTCAAACAATTATTTAAATTTGATAATTATAAATTTTATTAAACGCACATTATTATATTAAGTAATATTTACTAAGGCTAAGACCTGTAGAGGTCCCTACCTTCGAATTTTTCAGACGCTTATTCATAAGGTTACATACAGCCTTAGTAAATATTAAATTTGATATTTAAATATTTAGATAGCCAAGATTGTATTTTCCAAAACATTTTTAATTATGTAAATTAATACACTGTACAGGCTTGCATACACTTGCATATATATATAATATAATATAAGGGATCCGAACTCAGACTTTCACACAACCCTCAACTCTCCATTCCATCTCATATTTCTGACTCACCTGATCATACACATGTTGAAAATATACTAGCAATCATCAGTTGGTCCATATTACTATCCTCACACATATATACAATCAGTGATCAGCTTTATATTAAGATAGCCATTCTTCATACTTTAATGGATAGGTTTCAAACTACTCCAACCCACAACTCTTCAGCCATCCATTTCATTGAAAGTCTGATGATGGAATATTCAAAGCCCACATTAGTGCCACAGTTGTCATTCTACCCATGTTGTCTGTTTAGTCATTCTGACACCTCATGTTGTACTGGAGAATAATCTATTTACATATATATGTAAGGGATAGGCAGACCTTTAACCCACTATGTTTTTTTTTAAATATGTAAATTAATACGTGTACAGGATTAAACACACCTGCACATATATAATGTAATATAAGGGATTCAAACTCAGATTTCACACAACCTCAACTCTCCATGCCATCTCAAATTGCTGACTGACCCCCTTTAGCATACATGAAAATATCTAATTATATATTATTTCTATTTTATTTCATGTAACATAATTAAATACACAATCGTTACAATATGGTTTTGTATCACAATCACTACAACTAGGATAACACACAAATTCTAAGAATATGTATTTGTTATATATGTATATACTAGTGTAGAGCTATCATAAATATCATAGAGCTATCATGTATGTTTTGACTGCTACTGGGACATTTTGACTATAGTGAAAATGGAAAATGGAGACAAATTTAACTGTGATGCAGGCCAATAAAAAATGTTTATATATAATTTTAATACTAACTTTAATAATTAAATACAATTAAACTAAATATAAATTTAAATATTATAAAGGAACCTTTAGTCTTTAAAATTAATTCAAAATTAACAATCATTTAATTTTGGAAGTTAGATGTTTTAGAAATAATACATTACAATTTATAACCGAAACACACAGGCTTATTATATACCTGTGTCTATATATGTAATTGTGACAAGAATCTCAGCCTCAGGGTGGTCTTTGAGCGTTCCATCATCAGATTTTCAATTGGATGGATGGTTGAAGAGTTGGAGTGTGGAGTATATTGAAGCCTGTCCATTAAAGTATGAGGATTGGCTATCTTAATACATATCTCAGCATTTATAGCATATATGTGGGGAGATGGTAATCTGGACCAACTGAAGATTGCTGGTTTAGCATGAAATACATATATTGATGATTATTTATCTTCTCAACATATATGCATTCAAGTGTATCAGTGTTATGAGATAGTGTGGGGAGTGATGGGTTGTGTGAAAGTCTGTGCTCATATTACAATTTATAATAACTATACATTTTAAATACTTTTCCTATCTTATTCAACATTATTCTTCTCTAACCATTCATACTTTTCTTTGTAACTTTCAGCAACAATTCTTTGTTTGCTTTTATATAATTGTAAAATTTAGAACAAGACATACTATAATTAAAAACATATTGAACTATGCTTTCAATTGTGGGGAGGGAGAGACAGAGAGAGAGAGAGAGAGAGAGAGAGAGAGAGACAGAGAGAGAGAGACAAAGAGAGAGAGACAGAGAGAGAGACAGAGAGAGAGAGAGACAAAGAGAGAGAGACAGAGAGAGAGAGACAGAGAGAGAGAGAGACAGAGAGAGAGAAAGAGAGGGAGAGAGAGAGGGAAAGAGAGAGGGAGAGAGAGGGAGGGAGGGAGGGAGCGAGAGAGAGGGAGAGAAAGAGAGGGAGAGAGAGGGAGAGAGAGGGAGAGAGAGAGGGAGGGAGGGGGAGAGAGAGAGGGAGAGAGAGGGAGAGAGAGGGAGAGAGAGAGAGAGGGAGAGAGAGAGGAGAGAGAGAGGGAGGGAGGGAGGGAGAGAGAGAGAGAGAAAGAGAGAGAGAGAGACAGAGAGAGAGACAGAGAGAGAGAGAGAGAGAGAGAGAGAGAGAGAGGCATTCTTGTACTATTGGAAGAAAAAAGAAAACATACATTTAACCTTAGGGTTCACATATAAGTATTAGCATATCTTTAATAAACTCATTTTCATTTCTCTCTCATCTGTTTTTTTTTTTTTTAAAAAAAAAATAGTCATTTGTCATGTGTGTATTTTTCTTTTCATTCATTATTCAGCTTGAGATTCTTTAAATGATTTTAGATTTAATACTTCCTTAAAGCAAGTATCTATTATTTAAATTTTTTGTCCCAGTAAATATGAAATTGTCTCCTCCATAATTTTCCATTGGAGTATTTCATATAAAGTTATCAGCCATAAGATAATTTTATATTTTGAAAATGGTACCATTCACTATTCTAAATCATCAATAGCAGTAGCATTTTTCTTCAACATATTATATAAATTGTCTTGCATGACTGTGTATGAAACTGTTTTTTGATCTTTTATTTAAAATACTTTTCAACTCTTCTAATTGGTCAAGCATTGGTGGTCAAGAGATCAGCGGCAGCTGCTTTACAAGCAGTTGTCCCGGGGTTAGTGGGTTCGCTTCCTGGCTGATGCTATGACACATGAGGAAAAAAAAAACTGTTCTAATTGATTGTTCATCGCAGCTTTAGTAGTTACTTTTTTCAATTTTCTTTATTTGTCTTTCTATAAGAAAAGTTTGACTATGTAAAAATGATGCATACATTTCTGCAATGCAGATGAGAATAAAAGTTAAGTATTGTCTTCAGGATAAATTCATCAGCTGTAAAAAAGCTTTTCAAGGCTCCAACGACTTTGAAATATGTTCAATGGCAAGCATTAGTGATAGCGATCTAGTTTTTGAATGAGACTTTATGTTACAGTATGTAATCTCTGCATAATCACAAAACTCTTTGAATCTCTTAATTCTCAAAGTATGTATTGAAAAATTCATGTAAAATTTAAGAACAATAGATTTTATGTCAATGGACTAAACATTAACAGCAGACAAAACTATTGTAAAATATGTGAACCAGTCATACAACTCCTTCTTTGTCTTTTGGTAAAGATTCTTTTAATTAAAAAAAAACATTATTGAATCCCCACCTTTGTCTATCTCTGCAATTAGTATGTGCATTATCTGCACCAAATTCTACAATAATCTTTTTAGGAATTTTCAATTCCTCCAATGACTTCAGACAAAATTAAGATACATTATCAGACATCTAATTTTGTAATGTTTTAGGTTTTAATAATTTTATTTGTAAAGCTTTTATTTATGAAAAATAAACTATTAGCATTAGGAATATATTTTCTGTTTTGAGACTGCTGAAATAAGTTGATATTCCAAAAAAAAGGAATATGTTAAAATTCAGTTTTAATTTGTGACTTAGAATATGAAGCCAAAATATTGTTTATCATATCAGTTGGTTTAGTTCTAGTAGTTGCCTGTTTCTTCACCATATTTGAATCTGGATACATGATCATATAATTTAGTATTGCAATCTAATGAAATAAATAACTGATGGTGATTTATAACTTTATATGCAATTGCCAACTCAGCTGCACATAACAAATCATCTTCATTGAATTTTGTTAAATGATAAATGAGGTTATATTTTTAGAAGATAATGCAACATATAATTTAGATTTATGATTAGTGGTTTGAATATGACCTGTTATACTTGATTTCCCTCATGACATACACATAAATATTGCATATTGAACAAAAATGCATCAAAATTGGGTCTTCCTTTTTTAATAAATGATCACTCTTTTGGAAATTCTTCAGGAAAATGGTACTTCCATTTTGATATTTTGTTTATTTTCATGATACTTTGTTTATATGGAAACAACACAATATAATTTAAAATGATTTTCAGAATTATCATTTGACAATAGTTATCATGAGAGTGCCTTGTGACTATATGAAACATGCTTTGATTCTGCATGGCCTGTATTATGCCATACCCTATCAGCATTTGATGAACTGCTAACTAAACATTGCTATTATTTGGTAGACCATACAGTGGCACAATAATTTTTTTTACTATAAACTTATTTTGCAATAACTAACATAACTAATAGAGTAGAATAAAATATAACAAACACTGGAAACTGTGACAAATTTCCTTGTTTACTGTAATGATCAAGTTTATATAATTTACTAACAAGACCAAAAGACCAAGCAGATACCCTCAATCAGCATGCACAGGGCTGCCCCATAATCTTAGTTTAAACCCCCACAAAGGCTTTCTAGTCTCTATTGTATAACTAACACCATTGACAACACATAGCTTTTCTTCTTCATACAATGCAATTTAGCTGAAGGTTTGAACATAGATTCTTTTTCTCAGGGTTCTTTTATTGACTCGGCTTATACATAACAGCATTCATAAATGCAGTTCACTTATGGATTTACTTATGGATTTATCAACCTGAACTTTAATACTTCAATAAATTTTACTTTTATTATGACCATAAAGGTAACACCATTGATAATGTACAAAGTCATGTGTGTTTATTTAGTAAATTAATAATGTAATTTAAATCTAGATAACTATTTTGCAGTTCTGACTCGCCAATGACACAATCATAATTAATAGTCACAATATAAGTTTAATTACAGGAATTGATAAAATGAATAGGTAGCTTATAGGTTAGTTAATATAAAAGATTCTACTGGCTTTTACATCATATGAATGAAGGTGATGGTGACTTACATATAACTATATATGTATTTTATATATATATACCTCAGTTAATTTGCAATTAAATCAAAAGATAGCTATTAGCCATTATGGGTTTGAAATTCTAATTAATGGTATGTTCATGCAAAAGTGACAATTGGGAATGGGTTCAATTTTTACAGTTCCCAATGATTACTAATGCATAGGTGAAGATTACAGATTAACAATTAAAGAATATTGTGATACTACCCCTGTATGGCACAGTTTACTATTGAGTGATAGATGTCCCTGACCACAGGGGTGCACCAGCTTCTAACTGATGGAGAAGATAAGGATGTGGTAAAATATAGGATTTGAGGGTCACAAAGAGTCTCTGACTCTAAACAGAACCTAGACCTGTGCTAATACTTTGAACCCGGGAACACAAGGAGTATGGCTTGTGCTCATCACAGTTTGACCATATGTAATGAGTGAACCATGCAGAGTAAGAGGAGGTAATGAAATCAATAATAATAAAATATACCATTACAACAGAATATGGAGAGAGAAACATATTTTATTATAATGACAATGATAACTTAATAAACCTTTTATCCATATGATAATAAACGTAAAATTCATTTTACTAAAATAATTAGAATCTCTACTTAATCATGTATGACTTGTAGAAAAACTAGACACCTGTTCACAATAATATATTTATTAACTAAATTTTAAATTAATAATCTAACATTATATGATAGGAAAATTAACCAATCATAATATAAACTGATAGTGTGCTCCATTATTTCTTACATTACCCATACACGATTTGCGTTTTGTTTTATGTATATACTAAATTACTTATATAGGCAATATGACATAGATATTCAAATAAATTATTTATATTACTTTCATGTAATAAATCCTTAATTATAACAAAGATGAATCATTAATATTACTATCCTTACATAAATTAATTTTAACTATAGCTAGGATTATTGATATAAGATTTATGTGAAGTAAAACTTTAACATGACATATTTAACATAAATATTTGTAGTACAGATACTTTTAATTATTAAAGATGCTTTTAATGTAGGAATTGACTTGTATCTTTATAGGGTAACATGATAAACAAAATTTTACTTACATTATTGATTATTGAGAATGTGCTCACCATTCTTCAATAACATTTAAATAATTTTAAAAGTGTGTCAAGCATTGGTGGTCGAGAGGACAGTGACAGCTGCTTTGCAAATATTTGTCCCGGGATGGTGGGTTCACTTCCTGGCTGATACTATAATGCATGGGGAAAAAAAAATTCTAGAAGTTGAAAATAACTTTCCTTGACATGATGGGAGGGGAAATAAGAGTGAGAAAGAAATCAGTTTAAACACATTTTGTTATGTTATATTTTACAACTTTAAATTCTAGTGTCTTATCAACTCTTGCTGTCCCTTGGAACCTGGAAAGTGGAGATGTGAAAACACATTTAATGATTTAAACTTTAACTTCCTATATCATTCAAGTTACATAATTAATAAAATCAACTTTTAATTTGCTAATTTAAAACCAGTAGAATTAACATAATTAAAGAATATTGTATAAAATTTAATAAGTTAAGACCAGCATGAGAAAACATATTAATAAATTAAATTACAGTTACATGGCATTTAAATATATGTAAAACACTTCCAGCAAGATTACACATGTTCTCAGAAGTTCTTCTACACAACTGGTTTGAATGACAGCATTTTTAATTGAATAACAGCATTGATCAGTAAATGTAGAATACATAGATGAATTTAGAATATCTCAACATTTTTCAAAAAATATCAGTCCAAAGACATAAACTATACTCCATTCCCCACTTATATTCTCTTCTGATCTCCCTGGGGGGTACCTCATGAGCTCATAATGGATTAACTTTACTTTTTTAATTGACATTCCATACATTTTTTACTTCCTCATACTCTCATGCAGCCACATTGATTTCCTTGCCTTTATTCTAACTTTACATTTTACACCTTAGAGTTTGCATAGATGTTAAAGGTGTTTAGCAGTAATTATTTTCATCTGATTATCTCTATTGATAAGAAAATAAAGCACTTACACATCTTTTGGTAATGGCTTCTTTCCATTACCTGTCCTATCTTCCATTGTATGCAATACGTTACTATTACATTATTTGATTGATCAAGCTTTTTAAATTACTTATTATTATTATATTTTTGAAAGATGCTGAAAAGATCTTTATCCAGTAGTAAATATTTAAGGCTATTTTATCTTAAATTTTTCCATCTCTCTCTCTCTCTATATATATATTATAAGAATAAGCCTATTTTTAAGCCAATATATTAAAAAAGCAAATGTTTACATTTGTCTCTTTTTGCTTTATGAAAAGCAACTTATTTGTTAATTAATTATCTATCTTTTGTTCACGTAAGTGTTAATTAAATATTTTATGATTATTTTTCTATGTTTATTTTTAAAAAACCATTCCAAACTATAAATAAATATTTAAAAAAGAAAGGTTTATTATATTTTAGACTTTAATTAATAAAGATTGATTGATAATTACTGTTTATGTGAATTTAGGTAAGATAATTATTAAGTAAAAACCTAAATACCAAAAGTTTATTATATTTATTTTATAAAGATTGAACGATTTATATTTTATTAATCTCCGAAAATTCTAAAACACTAATTTTAAATGTGTATACAAATATACCAAAAAATTATATAAAAGCATCATTAATTAACCTATTTTAGAATCCCTATAACAATGTTATGTACATACTTTATAACTTTTGCAAGCGCATTGTGTAAGTAAATTTTAATATTCCATAAGTGCTAATAAGATATTAAATTAAAAATGGATTTAAAATGAATGATTTATATATTCATGCTCTCACTTCTAGACACTTAAGATTGGCTCATAAATTACCACGTGTGTTTGGAAATAAGATGATCACTCTTATTTCCTTAAAGTCTTTATCTTGTGGCTGGGGTGAGAATACCCTTACAGTTTTATCATCTTGTTTAAAAAAAACGGTGCTGGTGTCAAGAATTGTTTGCCTTCTATATACTTATAACAATGTTTTGTGAAAATACAAAACAAAAAAGGATAGCAGAAAAGATAATATAGAATAAAATTTACTGACTTATAAACTAAATCTGCAGCTGATAACATCAGATGTATTTTCCATGAAAATATGCAGTTGGTGTTCAAATAACAGAATGCCTTGTTAACAGAAATAAAAAAAAAGATCATATGCCTTTGATCCTTTCCAATTCTTGCCTATGTTTGATGACTATTGTTGTGCATGCAATTATAATTTTTTTCATCACCGTTTTCAGAGTAATATTATTATTATTATTTCAGAATTCCAAAAATTAGTTATATTACATGAATTTCAATCTCAAAAAACTGCAATATAAAAAAAAAATATTTTATTATACCAGAATTCCTTGAGAAGAGTTGTTTATGACTCAAGAAACCAAATGGAACTTACTGTGAATATTGCATCATCCTACAAGTTATAAAGACAACTGATTTAGTATGAAGAAATCACTACCTGGAGCAAACTCATCCATTAAGCTTGTTAAATTTCATTGATTGTATGGTCTAAAATAAATCACTTTCATACAAGAACTTTTTTTAAAAAGGAAATTTTTTCAGAAATAATAAAATTTCTCTTATATATATAAATAAATATAACAACATGTAAAAATTCTACAAATCTATTTTAAATAATAATTGAACTGCCCTCTAGCTGCCAAGTTCGATAACTTTTTACACTAAGAGAGTGGATCACCTCTTAATGTCTTATATCATTATATTTATTCATTATTAAAATATTATTTATCATTACATATATATATATATATATATATTATGAATGCATATTTTTCTTTGCTTTAGAGCTTTCAAAGATAATAGATTTACTGGCCAGGTAAAACAATTTTAATAATAATATTTTATTTCTATATTTATGTGAACATCTAGTATCATTCAAGAATGTATGAACATTTGTATAGTTAGTACACATTATATTGTTTGTTTCAACCGATAAGAATAAATTAAAGGATCTCATCATTGTATTAACTTAAATACTTGGGATTATAATATTCTTTTGTCTGTTGTACTTATCCAAAGATTTATTTGAATTTTATAAAAGCTTTAATGTAACAACATTTGTTTATAAAACTATTTATAACAGTTTCGTGATTGAATGTTATAAGTTGATCAGAACTGTTTAAACTATTAATGCCATTTGATTATTAATATTATTTATTAGTGATGTAAATAAATTGGATAAATACTTAATCAGTTTATATTATTTTATCCACTGATCTCACATTAATTCAGTCACATTCTTCTTCTTCTTTTTGTTCTTCTTCTTCCTCTTCTTCATCTTCTTCTTCTTCTTCTTCTGCTTCTTCTTCTTCTTCTTCTTCTTATTATTATTATTATTATTATTATTTTAAACCTTGAGATCATTAACCCTCTTGTACTGATCTAGTATTCTGATAGATTTCTTTGTTTATATTTACTTAAGCTTTCAACTTTTATTTTAATATTAAACCATTATTATTTACCAGAACATAATATTAAATTTGACCTCATTTGATAAATATTTTTATTTAGAAATAAATTTTAAAAGATCACATTTAATTTTCAGAATTAATTTAAAAATTAGATTTAAATCAAAACAAAGCATTGTTTCATCATCAAATTTCAGGTGGCACAGATTCAATTTGAAAAATAAAAGAAATCTTCTTTGTAAGATGTTTATTTTAAAAATCTATCAATTTATGCTTTAAAAGTTTAATTTTTAAAAAAATAAATAAATTATGATATCACTAAATGTTACAACAGAATATTTAGCGATGACATTTCTAGATAATTGTAAAACCCATGAATGTAATCTCTATGGTAACAATATTCAGAAAAATATATTCTTTAATATTTAAAAATAAAACATTTCTGTAAAAAATAAATATGTAACAATTTATAAAGATATTTTAAAATAATCTCTTTAGAAGAATTTGAGTATCTGGAATTTTGTAAAATGCTACAAAAAGAATTAGTGATAACAGAAGAAAATAAATTATAGACATGAATAATAATTTCAAAACGATAAAAGTTCACAGTAATGAACAAAAAGTAGTTTGAACAAAAAAATGAAAAAATATGACAGTATTTACAAAAAGTATCTGTGAAAATTCTACAAAAATCTATATATTATTAAAAAGTAAAAAGCATTAGAAAAATGACAAACATAAATATAATATTTGTGTTTGACAGATTGGTATAATAATCACAAAGTCTTATTAAAATTTTTATACATGTTTTCATGTAGCTGTTAATGAAATATATATAAGAAGATACATACATTTAAAAAGGTAATAATCAATAGTAAAAAAAATATTGATTATTGATTTCAGTGCATTAGCAAAAAAGTAATTTATAAACAGAAATAATTTAAATATAAATATTAAAAAAAATTATTATAATTGGTATATACATATATATTTTAAAAAATTATTTAAAAATTTATCCTTCTTTAAATATATATTTATATATTTTAATTCGTACATAAATTTTATTTGAAAAATTGTTTTTAAATTTGATTATTTTTGTTTTAGATATTCAACAATGTGTTTGAATATCATTAAATGGTTTTTTCTTAAAAATGGTCTTTTTTGTTCAAGGTCTTAGTAAACAAATATTTAGCATAACTTAACATAAAATTATCATTATATAATAATATTTTCTTTTTGTAATCAAGTTCAATATTTTTTAACAAATAATAATTGTAGTAATATTTAACAAAAAATAGGTTTACAAAGAGAACATATTGCGAAAAATATTTATTAATATTTAATAGAACATTTTATAAACAAATGATTTATGTCAATTTTATAATTTTATATACACATGCATCCACACACAAATACATGCACATATATAATATATAATTTTTTTTAGATAACTTTAAAATAATCAATATGCTCATAATTTATTTAGAAACGGACTATACCCAATATAGGTAATTATCAAGTATTATTTATTAAACAAATATATAGTCCTTTTTATCTGGAAGGTATATATAAAAAAACCAATAAAATTTCTCATCAAATAGCAATAATTACTATATAAAAATAATTTCTTGATGATTTAAAAGATGTGCTATCATTCTTATAAAAGGCTAATGCTCTCTTTGTAATTACAATAATTTTTTATGTTAAAAAATTGAAACAAAATTTTTTTCCAGTAATTTTGTAATCATAAATATTATTTAATGCATTTTATTTGTTTATATATTATGTACTACTAATAAAATGAAGCTATTTTATCCTCTTTTTATTGTCATGATTAAATCTGTAAGTTTTTTACTCTGTTCTCAATCAATGTCACTATATTTATTTTCTCAAATTTATAAATTGTATAAGAAAATAAGATAAAAATTAAAAATAGTAAAGAAAAATATAAAAGTGCTCAATCTATAACCTCAGTGCTCACATGAATATATCTACTTTACTAGTAGTCAAGACTATATTATAACATGATTTATGACCAGTGGTTTGACAATTATCTTAAAAACTCATATTGATATGGAGTCTTTACCTTCTAGCTAAGAAAAACTATATACTACTTAATACTTAATTATCACTGATTGAGTAGCTTTAAATCAAAAACTTAGTAAAAAATTGTATTTTATATATAAATACTAATATATTTGCACATACCCAAGTTTCATGGAATATTATGAGCATCAGACATTAATATACTAACATAACATCTTAATTGTTATGGTTGGGTAACTTTAAATCGAAATCCTAATAAAAATTTGTAGCTGTTTTATAAATACTAATATATTTAAACCTATCCAAATTATATTTAAACATATCCAAGTTTCATGAAACTTTGATTATGAGCTTCAGACATTAGTACACTAAAACAAATTTAATAAACAAAATTATTCTAAAAAATAAAATATCAACTTTGCAAATAAAAAAATAATTAATAAACAAAATGAGTAATTCAGGCTAAAATGCATTTAAATAAAATTAAAAAAAACATTCTCCACAAATCATTATATTTATAATATATTTTGTTAAAGAATAAATTCAAGTAATTAAGACATTGTTTGAAATATTAAATTTCAATTTTTAATTATAATATATATGTTTAATAATAATAAAAATAAAAGGTAAATATATTAATGAGAAATTTAAACTTTTTGTATTTACAATGTAAACAAGTGTCTATATTTTACAAGTATAAAATATATTTTACCCCCCCCCCCTATTATTTTAATTGATTTTGTTATTATCTGAGATTAGAACTAATAACTTGCTGTTAAAACCATGTAAACTTCTTTTTTATTAACATTTGTACAATTGATTTTATTGATTATAGCATTAATGACTAGATTATGTGACAATGAATTAATTGGTTATTAATGAATACAGCTTTTCTAATAACAATACTGTTTAATTTATAAAAATAAATATTTTAATTGAGTATACCTAAGAAAATAAAAAAACGAATTATTAAATATATGAAAACATTATTTTTTTCTGTTCAAATTTCAATTACAATAATTTTATAATTAAAAAATAAAAGTGAAATTGAATTTAAGCAATCTATTAAAAGATAAAGGTCTTTCCAAAACTTTTCTCTTATAAAAAAGTAATGAAGGAGAATGAAGTATTTAATAAGCTTTCTAATCAAAAAAAACTTTCATGATTACTTAATTCATATTTGGCAGAGTTTTTACCTGTGCACTATGAGGATATTTTTTGTAAATAATATGAAAACATAATCCCAATTTATTTAAATATATAACTTAATAGAATTTATTTTAGAATTAATAACTGATACAAATATGTATAGAAGGTACATAGATGAGATGATAGGCCTTTTCACATTTACAATAAATGTATAAATTTGCAATCATATCAAATAAACCCCATGATGCTATCTGATCTGATATCAAAATGTGTTTTTTTTTGTGATATTTTGACAATCTCAGTTATTGTCTACATTTTATTCTGACAACAGCTTCATTCATCATTTTAATTTAAGGATATTCACTTTATTTGTACTTCTGGACTACTAGAGAAGTTTTGATTTTAAGTGAGTAGTTATATATAGTCTTCCTTTTGATTTTCTGTTTCATAGTTTCCTGATTAATTGTTTTTTTTTTGTTAAACAGTACAAAATGATAACAATTTGGAAGCTACTGACTACTGAAATCAATGCTGTATTATATTTTTAAAAACAAGGAATCCTGCCATCTCAAAAAATATGTCCAAATGGACATAGTATGAGCATTTACATCCACACCTTGGACAAGCAATGGAGTTGTAATATTTGAGGATTTAACAGTAAAGTTGACATTCATAAGGGAATGTTGTTTAGTGGGTATATATGTTCAGACTATTAACTGAAATAATGGAATTAACAAGAAAAGTATGTATATATTACTAATACTACTATTACTTATACTAATGAAAAGTAAATATACTTTTAAATCAATATTTACATATTTTATGTAATCAAAAGAGATTTGAACTCAGATTTTTAATCTCCTTATAACTATCCACTCCATTTCATATGACTAATACCCATGACTACATATATGTGAAAAATGAAAATGATCTCCAATGTATGTATTTCATACTGAACCAGCACTCATCAGTTAGTCCAAATCATAATCTCCAAGACATATATTAGTGCTCAGTTTATATTAAGATAGCAAATGTTCAAACTTTAATGGACAGGCTTCAATCTTCTACACTTCCAGTTTTTTAGCCATCCATAACATAAACACTGATTATATATGGGTGTAGGAGATTATGGTCTGGACTAACTGATGAGTGCTGGTTCATCATGAAATATGTATATTATAGATCATTTATCTTTTCCCCATGTATGTGATCATGTGCATCAGTTGTATGAGATGGAGTGCATAGCTATAGGGAGCTTGAAAGTCTGAGATCAAATCTCTTCTAATACATTAAATTCAGTATAGACAATATTCATGTATTTAAATATTAATTATATATTTTGTAAAATAAAACTGGAGTTATTATTTATGGTATTATACAGACTAATTTTAAAGATTAAAAAAAAAGCAAATAAAAAAAATGTTGATGATAGAATATTTCAGGCAGAAAATCTTGCTGGGAAGAAGTTGGAAGACAACATGTAATAAAGCAAATAAATTTATTAATGGATCATCATGTTCTGTAAATGAATATATTTGTGTATTTATAAGTTGGACTATTTCTTTAGAAAAAATTAACTTTATTTAAATATTCCAAATACATTAAACTGCTAGTTACAGCACACAACGTTTCAAGAGGTATTATTGTCTAAAGACATTCAATACTCATATGAGATGATGAAAATAGTCCAACATATAAATACAACTAGAACACGATCATCACAAACATTCAGAAAAACACAACATAATTGTGGTTCCCAGATTAGTTCAAATAATCGTAACAAAACGCATCTTTATGAATTATTATTATTTATTTTCTATCCTTTCCTTGTTTTTTTGAAATTAAAATGATCATATTCGATTGTAAGCAACTGTTACTCATATTTTGAAATAAGTGCAATTTGATTTTTTTTAAAGTAATATTTTAAGAAATAAATGTACATCAATTAATTTTAATACAGTATTTCTGAAAATTAATACTTAAAATGTACCACAAATGCAATCTAAGATTATGACATTATTTATATATAGTATAATACGATGAATGTTTTCGCATTACCTACTAAAATATAGATTTTATGTTAGCTGTCAAAATTCGCTAGTAATCTTTCAGAAATTTGAAAGTAGTTGTTTAAAGCAAATGCCATTAAAAATATTTCTGACAAGATCAAAAATAATAAAGCGAAGGTTAAATTACAGAAGTTAAATCTTTGATATTGTACGACTTTTTAAATTGTATTTTATTAAATATGAACTTAGATGATTAAAATATAAATAAATAATGAAAATCCTAGAACATTTTACAATAACGTTGGTCTTTATTTGAAGAATCTACTAAAAAAAGAAAGACAGTACTTATTAGGGTAATTTTAAACTTTTTTGAAACATTATAAGATCGTTTTTTCGTGCTATAATTCTTTTTAAAGATTATAATTTTTTGATATTATTTTCAAGATATTATTTTCAAAATATCAGCTTCTTCAATAAATTAATTAGAATAATGTAAAAGTTATTGACTTAATTCTTTTAAATTTGTTTTTAACAATTTCATAACGTTGTATTAAAAATTGTATATATATATCATTGTTATTGATAAAAAATATTTGCTAATATATATATACACGCATGCAAAAGTAACAGAGCCATTAAATTGTTCACCATAGGGTAATTTCTGTGCAATTGCCCGCAAAGAGGAAGAGTGAAAAATATATTGCTTTACTGGCTAGACAACATCTGGTTAAAAAGAATATTGTTTTTTTTTGTTTGTTTTGCTTTACTTTTTAATTAAAGAGTAGTTATGTACTCATTTATTTATCAATGTATGATGCTGATTATGTTATTATGGGAAACGTTCTAAAAACAACAAACAAAGAAACATTCTAACTCTTGCTTTCAAGCTAAAACAATAAAAACTGTACCTATACTCGATTAAAAACTTAGTAAAAAGCTATATATTATTTTTGTCTGCTGAATTATTCATAAGTTTGATGAATGTGTTGTGAAGAAGATATTTATAAAACAAGGCAAAACTCTCTCCATACAGTAGTGCCACTCTGTGCCAATCAGAGTAATCAATGGATGGCAGAAGGCTTGTGCATAAAATCCTTATCTAGTGCCTACTTATCCAATATCCCCAGATTAGTTTCTGGCTTGTGACCTTCGTCAGTGAGGAGCCTTGGATCTGAGAGCACTGCTATGGTGTGATCACGTGAATATATTTATATATAAAAATATTTTAAATAATCTATAGTTAATTAAATCCGACAATAAAATGATAATATCTATCCTAATAAATGAACAAATATAGTCATTAATGCATATATCTAAAGTGGTTGGTATCAAACTTTTTTGGGCAGAAAATTCGACACATAAATCAAATAGTACTATATATATTATAAGAAACATTTCATATTGCTTAGCAGAAATGACTGCAAACAATAAACAAACAATGCCTTTTTAAAACACAATAGCTTATCAGATGATAGAATAATAAACATCCGCTTTATACAATGAATCTAATAATAACAACCATAGACAAACTGAGTCAAGAATTGCATTTTATTTTTAAAATCTGAACATTGTTAATTAACACGATGGCAAATTAAATTGTGTTTTAATAAATAATGTGTTAAAGAAAATACAATTATAAGCCCTTTTTAGTAACTATAGATTCATAAATTTTCTATAACATGATTAGATTAAGTTGTTTGTTATGTGATAAATAGCAGGTCTTCTTCAATTAAATGGATGGCTGAAGAGTTGTGGGTTGGAGTAGTTTAAAGCCTGTTCATTAAAGTATGAAGATTGGCTATCTTAATGTAAATCTGAGAACTGATTGCATATATGTGTGGAGTTAGTAATCTGGACCAACTAGTGATAGCTGGTTTAGCATGAAATACATATGTTGGTCATTATTTATCTTTTCGACATGTGAGTGATCATGTGGGTTAGCAATATGAGATGGCATTGAGAGTTGAGGGTCATGTGAAAGACTGAATTCACATCACTTATATATTATATTATATATGTGCAGGTGTGTGTAAGCATGTACATGTATTAAATTACATATTGAAACATAGTGCATTAAATATCCCTCACATATGTGTATAAATGGATTATTCTCCAGTACATGAAGCGTCAAAATGACTAACATCAACATGGGTAGGATGACAATTTTGGCACTAATGGGAACCTTGAATGGTCCATCATCAGATTTTCAATGAAATGGATGACTGAGGAGTTGTACATTGGAGTAGTTTGAAGCCTGTCCATTAAAGTATGAAGATTGGCTATCTTAATATAATGCTGAGCACTGATTGTATATATGTGTGGAGATAGAAATCTGGAACAACTGATGATTGCTGGTTTAGCATGAAATACATATATTGGTGATTATTAATCTTTTAAACATGTCTGTGATCAGGTGGGTGAGCAACATTAGATGGCATGTAGAGTTGAGGGTAGTGTGAAAGTCTGAGTTTGAATTCCTTATATACTAACTCTCAATCCAATATATAAGGGAAATCAAACATTTTAAATTAGAACTATATATACTTCAAAGAAAAGAATTCAGTTTTTAAGACATATGTTTCATCAAAACTAACTTGCAACTCGATCAATATAAAATGTGAACTTACTATTGTATCATATTTAATAACCCAAGAGTTTATCTTATTAAAATATATACCTTATGGCAAATTTTTGCAATGTGATTTTGGTTAACAGGGTGAGATTGACCATGAATAAATTTGAGATTTGTCATATGATTAATAAAAATAGTAAATGAAATATTGTACTTTGTGATTACTGCTTCATGAATAAAATCTTTACATTCAAAATAAATTTTAAAATGATCATAGGAACAACTGCATTATCTTTTGTTTATTCATAAATTTTAAAGTCACATTCCACTGTACACAATTTTCAATTGTTTTATTTTTGCTTGAATAAATAATTTATATACTTGGAATTTTAGATGTAATTATATAATGGATTTGAACACAGAATTTTAAGCTCTCTTCAGCTATCCACTCTATTTCATACAACTAATACACATGACCATACACATGTGAGAAAGGTAAATAATCTCTAATATATGTATTTTATGCTGAACCAGCCTATTAATTGGTCCATATTATCATCTCTCACACACATATATAATCAGTGTTCAGTTTATAATAAAATAGTGATCTTCAAATTTTAATAAACAGGCTTCAATCTACTCCACTATCCAACTCTTCATTCATTTATATCATTGAAAATATGATGGAATGTCCAAATCCATTGTTGATGCTGATATTATTGTCATGTCCCATGTTCACTTTGTCACTATGACCTCTCATGTATAGGATATTATCCATTTAAACACACAGAAAAGGCAGGGTAGGATTAGGCTAAAACTGTAATATTTGGTTAAATACATAATTTATATTCTTGGAATTTTAGATGTAATTATATAAGGGATTGCAACACAGACTTTCAAACTCTCTTCAGCTGTCCATTCTATCTCATACAACTGATGCACATTACCACACACATGTGAAAAAGATAAATGATCTTTGATAAACATATTTCATGCTGAACCAGCACTTATCAGTTAAATCTTTATATAATTACATCTAAAAATCCCAGTATATGAATTATGTATTCAATCAAATATTACAGATTCAGCCAATATCCTACCCACCCATATTCTGTGTATTTAAATGGACAAGGTCCTGTACATCAGAGATCAGGGTGACAAAGTCAACATGAGCATGACAATAATATTGGCATCAATAAAGGATTTGAGAATTCCACCAACATATTTTCAATGATATAGGTGGTTGAAGAGTTGGAGGCTGCAGTATATTGAAGCTAGCATAATACAAAAATATTGGAGATTATTTATCTTTTTAACATGTGTGTGATCATGTGTATTGGTTGTATGAGATAGAATGGATGTCTGAAGGGAATTTAAAAGTTTGTGTTGAAGTCCCTTATATAATTGTTCTAATCAAAAGTATTATTCAAACTGCAAGTTTCAGAAAAAAGATAATAATTATATAATGATTCCAGATGTATTTATTCATATGTTTTAAAAATGTATGGTGAAATAACTATTTAAAATATATCTGAAAAGATATTAGACATGGAAAAAGATAGATAAAGTTGAGTTAAATTATTCCATTTATTTACTTTAATTAAAAAGCAGATATAAGTTTATATATGAATGATAAATAATACGAATATTAAATTTTTATTATTAATATTTATTTTATTATTATTAAAAGAGTTTGGTATTTTCTTTCTTGCAATAATTAGTGTGTGACTTGTCTTCTCAATAAAAGTTTCATGTGCTCTCTTAAACTTGGAAATCTTACAAAATATTGAAGACATAGTTGTAAATGTACATTTTATTGACTATCTTAAATTGTCTCTTAGCATAAATAAATTATGTTATTGATACTTTTATATATAAATCTGTTGATACAAATGACTAAAGAGTGCTTCATTCATCAAAACTAACTAAAGTATGCTTATGATAATCATTATTACATAAAAATGTAATAACAATATTCTCACATATGGATCTAACAAATTAACTATAATTTGAGTTATTAAAATATTCTATTTCCTTAATTTCTAAATTATGTATAAATTGTCATGCACACATTGTTTAGTTTATTTTTATTTTTTTGTGAATTTCATCAACATAGTTTACCAAGATTGATGAAGATTTTATCTATAAACATAGCATTATTAATAATAATACTGTGAATAGTTTCAATTTTTTATTATGACTTAGGTGGCTCATTGAAGTATTAGTGATAAGCATTAGTAATTTTATGCTCATTTTAACTTATTAAAATAAATTTGTAATATTAGGAGTCAAAAAATTCATCAAAAACTATTTTTAACCTTGTAAAATATATATATAACCTTTTTAGTGGAGAAATTTAATATGTTTATATATATTTCATATCTGTTCAATACAATTTCAAAATAGAGACTTTATAAAATAGGTGTTATTACTAATATCATTATGTTCTTATTATTTTTTTCCATGTTATAGAAATATGATTTATTTTCTCAATTTTTTTATACTTTGATGGAATTTTTAAATTATCAAAATCTAACTTAGAATTATGTGACTGACATATTAGCATAACCCAATAATTTTGAAAAGTGAGTTCCAACTATAAAAAAACTTTTAATTGGTGGAAACCAAAATAGTTAGTATATTATTAATTTATTTTTGCAATTATAGATAACAAAATACACTTTCTAAGTCTGCTTTTATGTACACCTAAATTTTTCTTTGCTTTTTTATATTCATTTATTTAAAAATGCACAAATTTTTAGATTGATTTTTATATATGTAACATTATTTCATAATGGAACCAGAAAATGTAATGTAGACTTTTTGAAAAGGGAAGTCACAATATTTTTTTTTACTCTCTGACATTTCCTTTGTAGTTCATCATTTTCTTTGTTCTCACATTCAACATAAAATTTAAGATTAAAACATTATTACTTATAAAAAAATAAGAAATTTGACTTCATTTAATAGATATTTTTGTTTACTACTGAAATAAATTTTAAATGTTCACATTTTTTTTTTATAAATATTAAAAAAAAATGAGTTGGCAATCAAAACAAAACGATTATACATCATCAGTTTTAGAAATATTATTTTAATTTTACAAAATCAATAAAATCTTCATTATTTGCCATATTTAAAAAAAATCTGAATGAATATTTATTTCTCTTATACTTAACAAAATATGCTTTAAAAGTTTACATTTTTTCAATATTTAATGCAAAATTATAATTTCATATTTGATATTATAAGGAGATTGCTTACATAGAAAGCTAAGCTTGTAAATATCTTCAGGGCAGATTTGCATTGACCACTAATATAATGTTCTATTTTTGAAAGTAAAGGATTTCCATTCATAATAAATTATTAATAATTTATATTTTGATTTGTAAAAAAATATTGTATAAATTAATGTATAAAAGTTATCTAGAATTATAATAAATTCTCAAATAAACACATTTATGGTTATTAAAACTATTTTCTTTAAACAATGTTGTAAAAATTGTGACATCAAAAATCTTTCATGATACAATAGAGGTACTTGTCAGGATGGAGCTAAATTCTATTGTTTTGAGAAATTTTTTGATATTTTTGCCTTCTATGGATTTTTTTAAAAGTAAAATTTTATATAACATATATAGGAAATTACACATATTATAGTAAAAAGCTTGTGGAAATTTTCACTAGGGGGGTAAATTAATGAAAAACAAAGTAATTCATATGAAAATTAAGTACAGTTAATAATAAAATATTACCAACAATAGTAGGTTAAACATCCTACAAGTTTATAGTATTGAATGCTTAATCTAAGAATTTAATTAAAGGAATGAATGCTAATATTTCTGCCAGTATAAAAGCTTAATTTGACAATTGTGAAAAAAAAGTTATAATTTATTACAAATAGTTTTCTTTCTAGAATTTAATAGTTACTAATAGTGGCTGATATTAACATGTCTCAAAAAATAAATAAAGTAAGGTATCCAAACATTGGCATAATTGCTGATAAATTTCTTATAGCAAATTTAGAATTGAATAGTCAATAAAAACCCAAGCGTTTTTCAAAAAAGGTAAAATTTCATAAATCTTAACAAAAAATAATGATAATATGAAAAAAACTGCCAACAACCTTTGTACCCTCTATGAAGTTAAAAAAAGAATATAATAAAAAGGCACTAAAAATATGTGGCAAAAAACAATAACAATGATAAAGTTATGTCAATCTCCAAAAAAATAGCCATCATTATGCTATCCATAAAAATGCTACATGGTGTGAGTAAATGGAATACATTCAAGAAAATTGAAGGAATGAAGTTGCAGTCTTTAATTTAAATTTCTAACATTTCTCAATGATAATAGTGTTTTAGTTGCAATTAACCCAGAAGAACTCTTGAAAATAAAGAAAAAAGAAAAAAATTATGTTGAAAATAAACAAGCAAAAAATTCAACATTTAGTTCTAATAACAGTACAAACTTTTTAGAGTTTAATTCTATTAGAAAAAATGAAGAAATTAATAACCCTAAACATGTATCCTTTGGTAAATTAAATTGGAGAAATATATGTGCAAATAATCTCTCATCTATCACATCAATTAATAGCATGATAAAAAACCATGATCCATCAGGTAATCAACCAGTACCACCTTGTTCTTAAATATCCAATTATTTAGAAGAACACCAGAAACATAAAGTGATCAAAACCATTAAATCTACAGCTATTTATAGCATTATACTATTTTTCAAAACAACAGCACAAGAAGCAGAAAAGGCAATTAAGCATCTAAATTTTAAAAAGTTATATTATGTAACTAAAGATCCAAATCCAATTGTACATGGCCACATCATGCATACTTCTCCTGCTTTCACAGAAGAAGTTTTACAAAAAATATAGCTGAATTTACTCATAAAACTTAGCCCAAGCATAAAATTTGAAATTTCATTTAACTCTTAGAAGATCACATCAAAAATAAAGCAGGTACATGCATCAAATAAACTTCCACATCATATTGTTATGTGATCAATTTCCATTACAGCTAGTATTAAGAGAGTCAGCAACCCTTTGCTTCAAATGTTCCCAAATTGAATGTATTATTTCTCAATGCAATGTTGGCAATTGCAACAGTTGTGGCAAAATTAACAAACTTGATTACTGTGTAATAATAATTGTAAGACTACTTCATGGGATAGAGTAGCTTCTAAAATAGCATGACAACCTTAGATATAACTTATCATATTAACAATAAAATATTTCCTGTAATACAATACACAAATATTGCATACCAATAATATGATTTAGCACAAACCAATCAATCAACAATGCAGCACCAGTAACACTTTAACAGATATAATACCATTACATTGATGTTATGAGAACCAATCTCAAAATTCATTATTAATAATAATTTACAATATATGAATGTGAATAATAATCATACACAGAATTCAGTCATCTATCATAACCAAAATACTACATACATTAAAAATTATCCTGAATAGTAGGTATACGAGAGAATGTGACATTTAGCTGTCTGCAAGTATCTGAATTAAAATTTCAATAGGAACCAAATCAAAAGCAGCCTCAAGATCAATTTGAACAGCCATTGGAACATATTTTTTTTGCTTGCAAACTAAATTTACAATGATTTTGAGAATGAGAGCAGCTTGACCTGTTGGGGAGCCTTTTTTGCATGTTGTATTGGTGATAATAGATTGAGAAGATATGGTATAAATTATCTTTTAGAATCCTTTCCAGGATTTTAGTACTCAGGAGCCCCATGGAGATTGCTTGCTAATTAGATAGCTTGGATATTGAAGCTTGCTTTTTGTTGAATGGTACTAAGGAGATTGGATATACATATTTTATGTTAAATGATATTTGTGATAGATAATTTGCTAAATCAATATACATATGTGGTGGTAAACTGACTGAGATGTGAAAATATAAACTTAGGAAACCCATGTGGCCCTGAGTGAGAAGAGTTTGGTATTGCTAGTTTCAACAAGAAATCAGTAGCATGGAATGGTTTATCTAACTCTGGTTGGCCAAATAAATCTTCAGGTGGCATAAATACATAATGTGACAGCAATTTTTGTTTGAAAATATTTGTATATTGATTCTATCATATTATGTCTAGGTTTGATGACACTCTGATTTCATGTGCTTGGGGAACATAACATTGAAAGAATATCCCTCAGCTCATCTCACGTACCCTTATGACCAGATGTGTTGTTTTGTTAGACAATTTTTTTTTCTTTTTCATGACAAGGTATTCTTTTTTTACTCTTTTAGAGAGTTGCAGGTGTCTTTATTATATAATTGTGTAAGTCTTTTTATGTGTGCATAGATATTTGGTGCAGACTTACGCACATGATAATTCTTTTATTCTGGAGGGTTGAATTAGATTCTAAGACCTAGATGCAGTGCTCTCAGATCCAAAGCTCCTCACTGATGAAGACCACAAGCCAAAAACTAGTCTGGGGATATTGGATGAGTAGGCACTAGATAGAAACTTTATGCACAAACCTTCTGTCATCCATTGATTACTCTGGCTTGCACTGAGTGGCAATATGTATAGAGAGTTTTGCTGTTTTAATGTTTTTATATAACTCATCAGCTGAAGTTAGGAATCTTGATGGTGGTGTGGTGGTTCTGATAATATGATTTATATTGAATGATAGCATGTTGATAAGGGAAATGTACCATTGAACAGAATCAAGTTGCATAGTGCTAAGTTTAAATAGCATAATGCATATTTCAGAGTACAAAAATGTAGAAGTATGTGCAGGAAGAATTATTTTTATTGTTTTATAAAGTTGAATTGTTGATGTTTACATTGCCCTGAGATTGAGTTCAATCATTTGACTAGAGTAATCAGAAAAGGGCGAAGGATCAAGTTTTATCTTAATTAAGTGATGAAGCATGGGTGAATAAAAGCACAGGTCAATAGGTGAAGTGTGATGATGGTTGTAGAATGAGATGGAGTAAGGTGGTAAGGAAACTTCAGAGCTCATTAGGGGTATTGCAAGTTGATGTAGCCACTTTGAAACAAAAGTGTCATAACTCATGTTAAAGTTATCAAACAAAACAACTGGGTAAAAGGTTGATGATAGTAGTCAGTTGATGGTAAGCAGTAATCTTGAGATAATAGCTGACCCAAAAGGTATATAAACAAAAATTACATTGAGTGCAGCAGTAAGATGGTGAAAAGTGACAAAAGTTGATTTGAGTCAATATATATGATTTTAAAGGATGAAAATTGGCACATTCTTGTGATGACCAGGTCAGTGACTCCTGAAGGTGATGATGAATCTTGTGAAAAGGCGCAAAAGCCTTGGGTCCTCAGATAGGTTGTGGGGTCAATCTGAGATTCCCTATATATTTTTTTTCTAGCAAAACCAGCATGTGTGGCTGTGTAAATTAAATCCATTTACTTAGCTGGAGTTTTTTTGAATTGAGCTTAGACCTTGAATATTGAAAGATCCTATCTTTATTTTCATGTTGAAAGTAAATGAATTGAAAAATAGAGTATACATTTTGAGAGTCACCTGTTTATATTGAATGGATTGAGATTTCCATTTGTTGCCTTGTTTATAAGGTTTAAAAAAGGATTGTATAAACATAAATGGCCAGCTATGACTTAAAATTAAAGTTTTCAGGGCTGGCATTTAGGGCATCAAAATATTTAAGAGATGCTTTGTTTTCATTATTTTTTTAAGCAGGGAAGGTTTAATACCTGTTGGTATACTAGTGTACATATGTTTTTCTTTAGGGTTTGTTTTTGATTCATTGCTTGAGTTTGGGGTTTTGATAAGTGAATGATGAAGATTTTTGGGCTCAATTAGAGCATCCTGTTTGTGTTGAGTGGTGAGGTCTACAGGATTCTAGGTTGTAAATGCTGTTATTAGTAGAGCATATTAGGTTAATTTTAGTATCAAGTGTTTTTACTTTTTTATTATCATGATTTTTTTGTGGTTCCTCAAGTTTTCTTTTGGAAGTGCAATCTATGTCACAGCTTTCAACTATTGGTAATGGTGGCAACAGTATATCCATGACATCTTTGCTGATCTTGTTTATTAAAAGTGAAAATTGGTTAGTATTGTCATTGTGGATTAATGATTGTGGTACCTTAGCTATATAGGTTGAAACTAACTGTTACATGGATTGGCTGATGAATTGAGAGTTTGATAATCATCACCCTGAGCTGCTTTGTTACTGATGTTAATGTGGGTGCTGAAGGTTTGATTTGTCTGATAGATGTTTGGTCAATTGGTGAAAAATCTTTATTTGATGGAGAATTTGTGTGCATATTAGATGATTTGTCAGTATTGTCTTGGGTTTTGATAGTGAATGCATCTAGGTGTACAGATATGCAGATGATTACACTGTAAGCATCAAGTGATTGTATAGTTGATTGCTAGATGACTGTGTTGATGACAAGAGGAACATTTTGGCTTAAATCCTCTTATGAATAGGAAAAGTGTTGCCTCTTGTTCTGTAATCTGAGTAGATATAGTGGTTGGATCAATGTTTTTGTTTAGCATGACTTTAAACTCATAGCTATTGTTGTATATTGGAACTGGGGTGTCTTTTAGGTAAACTTGTTGCAATGAGACAACCTTCCCAAATGGCTTCATTAATTTTTTTAAAATCCTGTATGGAGTAGCCTAGGCATGTATTTTTTAATATGCCAGTTATGTATCTCTGTTTGTTTTCATCTACGCCAATTAGGGCAAATTGACCCAGTGTTTTGATCTTCATTTTAAATCTATTTTTGGTTTGGATCATGGAATTCTATGATGAGGTATCATTGATTGGGATGGTCAGCTAAGTGTAGAACACTATCCCATAGATTATGAAAAGTGAGTGCTTCATAGAGTAAAACTCTTGGGAATTTATACAAAGAACAATGAATATATGTAGCTGATAAACTATTGAACAATCTGTGATAAAATGGTCGAAAGTGTTGACACCCACAAAAATTTTACATCGGTGAAATCAAGATGTTCTGTGGAAAAAAGATTGAAGGAGCATCAATTATTATATAATCGAATTAAAAATAATGTAAATAGTCAATTTAATACAGCTTCAGTATTCTTTGACCATGAAAAAACTTGTAATTATAAGTTTACATTTAATAGTAATGAAATAAAAAAAATATTAATGGAAGAAAGAAATCATAAAAAGAGGAAAATTAAAGAGGCAATATTAATTGATAAATATAAGAACGATGTTATTAATAGGCAAGCTGCAAATACGGCCATACACAGCTTTTGGAAATATATGTAACATTAAGTTTAAATATTTGAAATTCAGTTAAAGCTGAGGAGGATTACTGCATAATCGAAAGTGCTACAAAGGAATTTAGACTATAATATTGTATTTACTGTTAATTTCATTTGTATAAATTTGCATCACTCGGAGTCAATTTATTATATACGACTATGATTATGAGGGCCTTGATCCTTGAAAGCGCTTAGCCATTTAATGGAATAGATATTAAAATAATAATAATAATATATATTTTCTTTATTTGTTTGTAGCATTGTGTGCTTGTGCGTGTTAGCGCATTTTATATATTTTGATTCATAGTTAGCCACGAAGTATAAACTGTTTGCTTATGTTAATTTTTTTTCTATTTTTCTATATATATTTTATAACGGGTATTGTATTTTATATTTATATATTAATATTGCATGTATCCCGTTATTTTCATTTACCTGTTTTCTGCTCAAATAGCCATGAGAAGTATAAGCAGTAGAGGAATCAGAAGCAGATTCATAGATCTAAAGCTCGAGATTCTATTCTAGAATTACATTAATCCCAAAAGAATATTTTCAACAGTAGTCCGTTTTTGCTATATAATATTTATTTCTAAAAATATACAAATATTTGAAATCACATTTCAAAAATGTAAGTCTTTAACTAATATGTATTTAAATTAAAATAAATTTAATTAAACACACTCCATGATTGTTACATAACCTTCTAAACTCGTAATTTTTTTTTAAATATAACAATTTATAAAAGAGAGTAACAAGAATAATTTGCTCCGACAATATATTAGATATTTTAGTTCAGTAGAATTTTAATATTAAAAACCAACGTATTAATGACCTGGGATCATTCTCAGCTGGGCAAAGATTAAAAACGATCTCACTTTGATCAGTTGAATAAATTGAAAAACCAAGTACATACTTACGGTATTTATTATTACCAAATTAAGTAAATTCGAAAACCTCTTAGCTTCTAAAATATTTTGCTGAAAAACTTTGTTAATTAATAAAGGATTAAGGCAAAATTACAAATACTGAAATATTCCACAAGTATTACTTACAGGTAGTAATTTTCTTTTTAGCAAAACTTAGCTATTTGAGATAATAAATAATTGATTTTAAAAGTGTACAATTTAAATTAATACTATAAAGACAGATTTCTATCAAGAGCTTAGCTTCACATTACTGAATGTAGACTTTTATTTTGCTTATACCTTTACTTTACAAAATAGTTAGTAATTGATGTAAAATTTAAATTTATCATGATATTTATTGTCGATATATAATAGATATATACTAAAACATTTAATTTATAATTCACTTCACGTATATGAATAAAGATATATATATATATATAAAGGCAAAACAATAAAATAACAACAATATGCATTTCTGGCTATACAAAACACACCATCTGGTCCACATAACACTCTTTCCTATGTTCTCATTATCATTATTCAGTATTTATCATACAAGAAAATTATTAAACTTAAATTTACAAGTTCTACATTGAATAGCAATGCATTTATATTCCGACATTGTCTTTTTGGCATATAAAATTATATATAGCCAACTAATAAATGGTACTTCAGATAAAAACAGATCATGGATATTGTTTGCATTTTTAAAATGACGTTATATATGTATAAGAAGATTTAAAGTATTTAAAAGATATAAAACATGTATGTAAAAAGGATTTGAAATAAATTATAAATACCTCGTAGTTGTATATAAAAACAGATATATTAAGTTTAAAGTTTACATCTGAAATAAAAATGGTATGGATTTTATAGTAATAAATAATTAGTGATACTCATTAATATATTTATTTAAAAACAATATCCTTGAAAGATTTAATGCAAAAATGCAATACTTATATACTGAATTGTAATAAAAAGACAACAAATATAATTATCATTCTGTTTTTTAACTGACAAAAAAAATCGTTAAAATATGATAACAGATTTATGATGTTCATCACTAATGATATATTAAGATTTATTAAGCAAAATGTTAATTAATCTTAATATATCATTAGTGATGAACATAACAAATCTGTTATCATATTTTAACGATTTTTTTTTGTCAGTTAAAAAACAGAAATGATAATTATATTTGTTGTCTTTTTATTACAATTCAGTATATAAGTATTGCATTTTTGCATTAAATCTTTCAAGGATATTGTTTTTAAATAAATATATTAATGACTACCACTAATTATTTATTACTATAAAATTCATACCATTTTTATTTCAGATGTAAACTTTAAACTTAATATATCTGTTTTTATATACAACTACGTGGTATTTATAACTAATGATATATTAAGCAAAATGTTAATTAATGAATCTATTTATAACTAATGATATATTAAGCAAAATGTTAATTAATGAGTCCACTAGAGGGAGCCTGGGACTCCAGTTCACGCTATTACAAGCTCCCAGTTTTATTCACCAAGGTTATAGTCCAATTGCAAATTCATAAAAGAAACGTTTACTAAGATGTAAGTTAATACCTGTTTTATTGTTTTTTCATCTTTACAAGAAACTTTAAATCAGTTTTCATTCAAGAATAATTGAAATTACTTATCGTTCCATTTTATGTAAACAGCTGCCATTAGAAATAGGCAAAAGCTAGGTTAAGTAATTCTTGGAATCATTAGAGTAACATAAATCTTTGGAAAATACTTTAAATAAAACCAAATATTCTAAAAAGAATAGACACTAGAAATCCTTATTGATAGAATAAAAAGAGTAAGCATTTGGACATCAAATCTCATTGAAAATATTGAAAATAAAAATGCTAACAAAGATAGTTTTAAGAACTTCATCCTTGCATCAGATATTAATTATGTTAAACAAATTTCCGTGACTGAAAACCAATCAGGGAAGAACGAAAACAGCCTAAGGAACATTATAAATACAAAAATTAATCATAAAACTAAGGAAAAAAGAAATCCCAGTATTAAATTGTTCATAGGAATAAAATTATGATATAGACTGTCAAATCGGAAGTTGCAGAATATGGCAAATCAGTCCAGAGTGAATAAATTATTTTGAATTTTAATTCGATCTCAATTTTAGAATTAAACATTATAGATTAGGACTTAAGATATCTTCCTGCATAAAAATCAAATTTCTCTGATGATCACAATGAAAGCTATTAGCCCATTTCTGCTGTGATTGGGGGACCACAAAAAATGAAAAATATTCAAATGAACACAGAATTACAACAAAATGATTCCTGAGCTACAAAACAATGATTTAATGGCAAACTTAGTCCAAATGATGTTTTAGACCTAAACAGAGACTTTGAAGCCACAAATGATTCATCCTCTTTTAATTCAACAATTATTGAGATTATTCCTAAGTTTAACAACAAACTTTTTTATTATACAACTGAATCCTTGATTACCAATCAAGACCCAGAATTCAATCCAAAAAAGCAGAATCCAATTAGTATCAACAAATAAAAATCATAGTAAACCCTGAAGGTCTTTATAGATGGATGGGTTGAACAGATATTGTGAACATCTGCAGACACAGGAGGTTGGTAATGATTATAGACTTTCAGCTTTATTGACCTCAGTGTGCAATGTGATATGGACAAATGGTGTGTACTCATGGTGTGCAAGTAAATATGGCTTGATTACAGATTACAATGAATCCATTGTTGCATTGGTGGGCATGGGTCTGCACTCCTTTTCTTTTCCTCATGTGTGGTGGGGGTGGTCATGAGGGGCTTGGTTCATTTGTGGGGGTGGTTGGCCATCACTGCCAAGCCCAGGTGAGGGTCACTGCCCTCCATTGAACTTTGCCCTGAGAGGCTGCTGCACCACCTTGATGGATTGTTTATTAGGACAGTGTTGATTTGAGCCCATTGTTATTTTTGTTTCCTTAGTTAACTTTAAAATTAGAGCATTTGTAAGGTGGTTGGTCTGATTTGGGCCACTAACATATTTTGTAGCTTTGATGGAATTTTTGCTGCAGTAATTTTGCAGGCATGGGTCTGCACTCCTCTTTTCCTCCTCGGGGGTGGTGGCAGTCATTAGGGGCCTGGTTTATTGGTGCAGGCTGTTGACAATTTATTGCCGCTACCTGGAAAACCTGCCGGGAGGATACCTGGTCAAAGTCTCAGGACCATTTTTGCTCCGGTCAGCTGCTGTGCCCTTGATAGGTTGGTTTTCGACAGTACAGATCTGTGCTTGTTACTTGTTAGTTTTTCCCTAGTTGGCTTTCCAATTTTGGACAAGTAGACTGAATGTGGTCCCTGCACATTTGGCATGTTAATTGGGAGAAGAGGTAACTATAAAGGTCTTGACATGGCTTGGCTGCAGGTCAAGAGTTTATTATCCATGTACAGATACACATTAATCAAAATTATAGTAACCCTTTTTGGATATAATTGTTATTGAGCATATGCACTCTATATAAACCTGGTCAATAATTGTTTTACCATGTAACATTGAACACTTTGTAATCCTCAATGGGTAAGTCTACCTGAAAATTTTTGTAATCTTTTAACTAATAAAGGTTACTTTTGAGAAAAAAAAAATTAATTAATTATAATAAAAAAAACAATAATCCATAAGTTATCAAACAATGAAATGAATGTTATGCTTAGATATGTAAAAGTTATGTAAATATAGACTGTCCTTGGAGATGGTTTGTAATAGTTAATATCTTGTAATACTGCAACAAACTATAAATTTAAATTATGTGAAAAGTACTATACATTTTACTAAAAACTGACAGCTTGTTATTTAATAATTAATTTTAACAATTTTAAAAGTAAGATAAATGACTATATGTTTATAATTACATAATATGTATGATTGATTTTTGGCAAAATCAAAAAATAATACAAAGTGAAAAGTTTGGCAAAATCAAAAAATAATACAAAGTGAAAAGTTAAATAAATATAATAAGAACTACAACAAAAAGTTTTCTTTAACTGGAGGATAGTTGAGTGTCTCAAATGTAATATTGCAACATCTAGTCACCAAAAAAAAAAAATACTGGTAGAAACAACAACAACAAAAGTTTCCAATTTTCAAAGCTTAGAAATTGTTATAAAAAATTAAAAATATCAATCAACTAGTCAATTACATTGACTAAATTTCTAAAGTTGGCATTTTTATTGTTGTATTTATGTATTGTATTACTGCCACCATCTAATATATATGTATGTCTTTAGAAAAAATTAACTTTATTTAAATTTTCAAATTACATTTAACTGTTAGTAATAGCACATAGGTTAGTATATGCACAATGTTTTGGGAGGTATTATTCTCCTCTGTTCTTCAGGTCTTGTTGTCCTGACCAGTATCAGTTCTAGCATGGGAATCAAAATGGGACCTTTAGATTCTTGAATATTGAATTTTAAGGTAACCCTCTAACCAACTGAGCCATTCTTCCCAAAAAACAACAGTCAGTAGAAATTTTATATACTTTTCTATGAGGTTCATCTTAATTTTTCCACTTTTTCCTAAGAACAAAGGTAATTAGTGCTTTCAATATATTATGTATAAGTCACATTAGGTTGACTTTTGGGGTTATTGATCAATGTCATATGAGCAGCTTCTTTGAATTTTCTTCTTTGTACCTTTTCCTCTTTATACAATATTTTTGTATTTTCCCAATTGAACATATATTCATTGGTACATACATATTTTGCTACCTTACATACATTTGTTTTCTCTCTTCTTGTCATCAGTTTGTGCTCATCCTTCCAAAAACAACAGTCAGTAGAAATTGTTTATACTTATCTATGAGGTTCCTCTTAATTTTTTCACTTTTTCCTAAGAGCAAAGGTGATTAGTGGTTTCAATACCTTATGTATAAGTCATATTAGGTTGACTTTTGGGGTTATTGACCAGTGTCATATGAGCAGGGCTTTGAAATTTCTTTTTTGTATCTTTTTCTCTTTATTTCCCAATTGAACATATATTCATTGCTACATATATGGTCTTCTACCTTAGATACACATGTTTCCTCTGTTCTTGCCATCAGTTTGTGCTCTTAAAATTGTTTTTCAGTAAGATGACTGGTCTCACAAATATATATTTTTTCCACATGCATATGGTATTGCATAGATGCAATTTTTGCTTTTCAGCATTTTAAATTTAGGTGTTGTACATGTTAGAATTCCTTATAATGAGGTAGGGCTCTGGAAAGCTGTTTTGATGTTATACTGATTCCAGATTTCTTTAATTTGTTTGCAACTTTTGGTATGTATAGAAACAATACAATATTAGTAATGATTTTTTTCTTTAGATGGTTTTTTTCTTGTCTATTTAAGGTTTTCTTAATAACAGCTGATGAATAACCATTTTCCATAAGAATTTGTTCTATATAAATCTTCTTTTTTCCAAATCACTGGTTTCTGAACAAACTTCTTTTACTCTGTTCCATAATGATAATATAACTCCATGTTTCACGTTTTTGGTGTGATTGGACATATTTTTATATAAGTACTTTTCCGTAAGTGTGAGTTTTCTGTAAACTGTAGATTTGATTTTGCCATGAGGGAGTCTTGTCACAAGAACATCTAATAATGCCAATTTTGTTTTTGTTCTGACTCTATTGAGAATTTAACTGAAGGGGATATGTTGTTGATGTGTGTTTGTAGTAAATTTATAGCAGTGCTTCTCCATGTGGCTATTACTAAGGTGATAATATATTTGTTGTAGGGTCACATAGTGGAGCACTACTACAACCTTTCTGAAAACACATCAACAATATATCCCCTTCAATTAAATTCTCAATAGAGTCAGAACAAGAACAAAAACTGACATGCTTAGATGTTCTTGTGGCAGGTCTGTCTCATGGTAAAAATCAAAACTACAATATATAGAAAACTCACTCAGACAGGAAAATATTTAGTAAATATATCCAATCATACCAGAAACACATAACATGGAGTTATACTATCACTATTAAACAGAACAAAAGATGTTTATTCAGAAACCAGAGATTTGGTAAAAATAAATTATTTATGAAAAATGATTATTCATCAGCTATTAAGAAAATGTTAAATAGACAACAAAAAAAAAACTATCTAAAGAAAAACAATTAAGAAAAATCTGCACTCAGTAAAATATCAGAACAGCTTTCCAGAGTCATATCATACTACAAGGAATTCTAACATCTACAAAGCCTAAACTTGAAATGTTGAAAACCAAAAAACTGCACCTATGAAATACCATAGCAGTGTGGATAAATGTATATTTGTAAGGCCAGTTGCACCATTTAATAGTGACTGCAAGAGCACAAACTGATAATAAGAAAAGAGAAAATAGATGTGTCTAAGTAGCAGACCATGTATGTACTAATGAACATAAATTTAATTGGGACATACAACAATATTATATAAAGAGGAAAGGTACAAAGAAGAAAATTAGAAGATGTTCCTCACATGGAAATGGTGAATAACCCCATAAGTCAAGCTAGGGTGACTATACATAACATATGAAAACCCACTAATCAACTTTGCTCTTAGGAAAATGTGAAGTAATCAGGAAAACCTCATTGAGAAGTATATGAAACTTTTGCTGACTGTTGCCTTTGGCAGGATGGCTCAGTTGGCTGGAGCATTTTGTTAAAATTTCAATATTAGAATCTAAGAGTTCAGAATTGATTCCCTTGCTAGTATTATCACTGATCAGGTCAACAACATCTGGATAAGAGAAGAGAATAATACCACTTACAACGTTGTGCATATACTAACCAGAATGCTATTGGTAACAGTTGAATGTACTTTGAAAATTTAAATAATGTTTAAATTTTTCAAAGACATTGAATACTGTATATTAGATGATATAATAGTCCAATATATAAATACTGCAAAAATGTGGTATAAACTTTATTATTGTTTATTTACATTTATTATGGATATTTTTTTCCTATCTTCTACTAGCTAAGTTTAACGATTACTATAATAATTTTTTTAAATATTCATTTTAATGATCTTAGCTCAGTTGAGAATAATCCCAAAGGGATTAATACGGTGTTTTTTAATATTATAAATTCTACTGAAATAAAATATCTCATACATTGATTGACCAAATATTCTTATTAATACAATAATAATTTGTGAAAAACTATATATATATATTTAGCGTGGCTTTATAATTTAATTGCTACAAAGAATTTATATATAAATTTATCAAAGATCAATACTAATTCATTTGGAAATTGAAGCATAATTTAAATATTTAATTTAGAAAGTAATCTGTTGTAAATTGTTTGTGAATTGATGTGACCTTACTGTCCTAGTGTCAGATTAAGCATTTAATAGATTTACTGTTGCTCAACCGAAAATCGATTCTGAAACTTTCAGCTCTGAATTCACCACTCCATCATTGCATTAAATAGGCGGAATTAAAGTTAGAATACAACCTAAACAAAACGAATCTGTAATATACCAAATAAACACTTATATGAAAGTGAACTAAAAAATCACAGAGTTAAAAAGATTAATTAATTTTATGTTTCAATTTAGTATTACATTTAGATTTTTTTGAAAACAGATGTAATGGATCAGACATTTATTATGAAAGTTTATCAGACTACACTAAAATATTCTTGATAGAAAGTTTATGAGATCTATAAATTGTTACTAATTCAAAATGATAAAATGAAAACTTGGGGGAATACTCTGTATGCAAAATTGAAATATAAGCTCTCATAGCAATTCCAGAAATTAAATAAATACTTACATTAATATTACCTAAATCACACTTTTCTTTATTTTTGTCGTAATATCCTATAAATACAATTTTTCCAAACCGCTTCAAACACTTTTTATAAAGCAAAACTCTTTATTTGTACATATATATGCACCTACGTTTCGACTGACCTGCAGTCTTATTCATAGCTGGTCAGTCGAAACGTAGGTGTATAGATATGTACAAATAAAGAGTTTTGCTAAAAAGTGTTTGAAGCGGTTTGGATAAATTGTATTTATAAAATACTTACATTATTTGATTTTAAAGTTATATTATGATTAATAACAAATAAATAAGTTTTTAAAAATGATTTATGATTCAAATAAAATTATAATATCTGAGAGTGGTCTTAAAACTTCAGCAAAATTACCAGCAAGTTCACTATATTCACAGTGCAATAACTAAACCATATAGTTTTTAATATTCACTTGATATCATAATTTGTATTCATACATTAATGAACAAAGTTAACACATTAGCAATAAAATTGAGATACGTATGTCTTTCATCTGTGCTTTAAAGTCATATTTAGCTTTAATTATGCAAGTACTGGAATTATAAATATATATGTAATTTAATAAAATATTTATATTATGAATATCAGACTTTTTAATTAAAAAACTTTAAAAAAACATTAAATTGATATATATTTACAAAAAAAAAAAACCCAGCGATCTTAACTTCTCATATAACTGAATACGCTCTATGCCATAATAGTAAAATTTTAATGTAATAGTCTAGATAAGAATGACACTTATTTAATATTGCAAAAAATATCTTTAGAATTGCTTGTTTACTTATATAGCATTGTTAAGAATAGACTAATAAAATGTCACACAATTGCACTTCTTAGCATTTTTTCATTGTCTTGTGATATACTTTAATAAATACTTAATATTATATAATATCAACTAATATTTACTTATAACCTTGATATTTATACCATTACCTGCTTTAGATTAAACATGAGTTTTATTAAGTCATATATTTTATTTGAAGCTTCATCATTATGTATTATATGTGTATATAATATTAATTTCACTATAATAATAAAGGGGTGGTTTTACTTATTAAAGTATTACTTGATCATCATGGACTTTCTTCTAAATGATTCATAGAATTGTTTGGTTTACCATGAGAATTTGTATTACTCTAATAATTGTAAATATATCAATTTTATTAAGCATAAACAGATAATATTGTAATAATTGTTAAAATTTTGAATATGAAATATACATTTCCTGTTAATTTGGATTTAAACTGACTTTCAATACAATGTGCTTTATTTTATTTAAAGTGATTATTTAACTTAAAAGATGTTTGTTTATTTATTTGAGTCAAATCTTGTAACTAATTTTTAACATGTCTATCAAACAGTCAATTTTGTCCATGATTTTAGATATCAATGACAATAAAATATAACATGCAGTCATTGTCTAATCTAACAATATTGGGCAGCCAAAATTCAAACCACATTAACTCAAAGACTGTGTTCACCAAAGATTTTTATGTACAGCTTTAAATTACTTTCAAGCTGCTAATTTTTATGTTATTTTGCCAATTTTATGGTTATTTTATTAAGAAAAACATAATGTATAATGCTGCCACCTTTAAAATTATTTTACAACTAATAAATCAATAACATTTAAATTTAAAGTTATAACAATGATGTAAGGCCTATTGTCCAAGGTACTTGTTTCTTATTCTCTATACAAGGGAGCACTTTTCAACAATTTTGACAGTTCTAAGTTCATTGTTTTGATTTTCAAAATGAAAATGTATGTTTTAGAGTATTTTTTTCACATTTATTATTATTTTTATAAAATATGTGTAAAAATATAATTATTTTAGAAGAATACTTCAGGTTTTAGTAAAAATTATTTACTTTTACACAGGAGCAAATTAAGAAAAAAATCAGTGCCATAGGCTGCATTTTGTAATAGGTTGAGAAAAGTACATTTTATGTTGTCTGCTATAGATTATTTTTATCAATTATAAATAGAAATTTATTTTTGAAAAAACTTTTGCTTGCTTTAATAATCTGACAAATTATTAATTTGCTTTTTAAAAATTAAACTAAAATGCATATAATTTTAAAAGACAAATATATTTTTACTGCTGATTCTGTAATTGATTAATCAAAAGTTAACAATTTTAATTCACATTACCAATAGAGATTTTGAACTATGAATGAATTAATATCAGTTCATTAAGTTTTCAGTGATATGCAATAGATGGTAATCATTAAATTTTATGAGTAATTCAGTAAAAATTATTTATATTTAATTAAAATAGAAAGAAAAAGAAAGGAAGGATAAAATGTTAATTTCTCTTCATTATTTAACTAAAACTTGTTTTTTTAAATGCAGTCTTTATAATCACAAAAATATTGTAAATAATTTTTAATACATTGTAAATTTTATATTCTTAATTTTTAAATTTAAATACGAATTGTTTCAAAAGTTTGTTTCAAAGTTTCTGAATACTAAAAAGTAAAATGTAATATATATATATATTGTAAAAAATA